>CATIWF010126263.1:0-24767 GCA_949630135.1 Balakata baccata
GACCAATGTTCAAGCCTTCAAGTTAAGAGATCTACTTTTCCCCCATTGCACCAGCTTGTTCTTCCTTTACCTTCTCAATTTTCTCATATTAAGCTGATGATCTAATATTTCCCCCTAATTGGATTCTTATTGGTATGATGACTTATTTATGAATGTTTTTTTTTTTGTGTGAAGTTGGGAAATACGGAAGAATTAATAGTATTTGAACAAAAATATTTAATAGTCTCAAGAAAGCCAATGAAATCAAAATGGCAATTTGGAATTTGAAAAGCCAAATCTGTATGCAGTGGTGACCTGTAATATGACTATAAAACTTATTTTTTTTGGTACAAAAAGGTGAGCATAGGATCACAAAAAACAAAAACTAATGCAAGGAACAATATGTCAAATCTTGAAGAATCAAAGGTGCAATTCTTTAGGGAGGAGCCTCAATAACATGAAACCCTATGGAGAAGACAATACTATACGACTCTTTGAATCCAGTAGAAAAGATAGAAAGCCACTTAATGGAGATTTTTGTATGTAGGCCCACTTTCTAGTTTAGACTTGTTGACTTTTCTTTGTACTTTTTTATATTTTCACTTTTTGCATATCATCTTTTTATGGTCTTACTCACTTTCTTCGGTTACCACATTTTTATTTTCATGTTAGATTATCATTGTTCTGAACCTAGTATAATAGAAATTAAATCGAGTTGACCGAACCAATATTTGGTTCAATTTAATTATAAATATTAAATTAATTGGTTCGGTTATTTTATATTGTAATTCAATTAATTTAATTAAAATCAATTATGTTTGATTTCAAACCAAACCGATCAAATAATCACCCTTTCATATACTCTCGATTTTGTATAGTTGAATCTCAACCAATCTCCACCTGTCAAGGAAATATTTTTATATTTAGCTTATATTTGTAATTATATATTATATATTTTTATCTTAACTAAGTAAAAAGCCTCGATAACAAACGGGCTGTGACTTGAAGGCCAAACCCGAACAGGTTCTCTTCATCGAACTGCATCAGAGAAGTTGAGTCGCTCCTTGTTTAAGCCTGAGAATAACATCAACAAGAAGAGTCTTTCCCAAATCCGTTTAAACAAGAATTTAACTTCAGTAATTTTCTTTCTTCAACAGCCGATATGGGGCAAAAACGTAGTATCTGACGAAGAAGCTTATGGTCGAATCTTCATTCTAACATATAGCCCTGAAGTTTCTCTTTCGACCTGAAGAATTTACCTTCAAATTTTCTTGTATTATCACTTACGTTTGTTTTTTCTTTTACTGCAGATGATGTCGAGTTCGAAGATGAGGAGAGGGAACATGTTGAAGCGATGCCATTGACGATGACGATGATGAAGAAGACGGTATATAATTGCATTACGAAGTATTTTTTTATTCTTGGGTTGCTTTTTTTATTTCATATTTTCTGGTGGATTGATTGGGATTTTGAGCGTATTCCCTGTCCGTATAAATGGAAATCAACTTTGTTATTTTTACGGGTGAATTTGTAGGTTTTTTTCTTAGTGAATGAGTTGTTTGTTCCTTCTGGGGAAGAGAAGGTTGGAATTTTTTAGGCGGTTTTTAATTTCAATTGAAGTAATCATTTTGGCCTCCGTTTACACTGAAGTGCATAATTGTAATATGTTTAAATGGCTGTAGGACATTCCTAGAGAAGATGACTAGTTTTTCCTAGAATATGCTGAGGTGTATTCTGTTTATTACGTTTAAATGGTAGGGTACTAGGACGCGCAGAAGATGACTAGTTTTTCCTTGTTTGGCTTTGCCCCTGTAAAGTGGCGATTTTGGTAAATTAGAATTCAATTATTTATGCAGTGCCATTATAATTTTCCTTTTTTCTTTCAAGAAGATTTCCTTTCCCACCAGACATTTTTTTTCTCTCCTGTTTTATCTGGGTATGTAAAATATAATTTTGGTTTTGTGCAGAAGAAGGACTAGATAAGTATGAGAAGGATGATTTTATTGTAGATGATGTTGAGGAAGAAGAATTAGATGATGAAGAAGAGAGTGCAGACGGTGACGAGGAAAGGCACAGGAAGAAAAAGAAAAAGAAAAAGAAAAAAAGGTGGGTTTTTCTCTGTCAAGGATGTGAGTTACAGAGATAGGAAAAATGAAGGTTTACATTTTTTTTTTTTGGGTTTTGTGCGTGTTGGGGGGAGGGGTGATTTGTATATTGCAAGGCACATGTGCCATTAAACAAGTGGGCAATGATGTACTTTTGATGTTCCTAGAGAATCTGAAGATGTCCTTGATGAAGACGATTATGAGCTTCTTCGAGACAACAATGCTTTCCATCATCGACCAAAGGTTGTACCTTGTCTTTCATCTCTCTTTGATATCACTAGTCAGTTCATTTCATTGTATAATTGTAACAGAGTTTTATGCTTCAAATTTGTTTCAGGATAACAAAATATTCAAGCGGTTAAAAAAAGCCTAGAGGGATTCTGATGAGGAGCGCTTTGGGCTTTTGGACGAAGAGTTTGATGGAAGTGTTAAAAGTGGATGAACAGCTGAGGAGAAAGTTAAGCGCACCTTGTTTGATGATGATGAAGGTATATGTATACAGATGGATTTCTGTATATATGTGTATAAAATATAAATACATCTGTACACACATACACGCATACATATATATACACACAGATATGAACATACATAAATGCATGTCTTATAATTGTTATTCTGTGTTATAGTCGCTATCAATATTTTTATTTTTCATTCATTGGTTAGTAACTATTTACTATGATATAATAGGAGTATTACTTGAGGATATTGTTGAAGAGGAGGAGCAAGCAGATGAGGAGGATGGAGACATTGGGGAGGAGGATGAAGCATGATGAATTTGATGAGACTGGAGCTCCAGTGCGGTATAATTTCCATGGTCCATATTTCATACTTGCTGTTCCCACATCAGATGTGCCTTTTTATTTGACATTCTTGTTTTACAGACGAAGGAAAGTGAAGAAAAAGAAATCTAGGCAGGGACCAGGAGTTACCTCTTCTTCCTTAATTGATGCTCTTGATATATTTGGTGATGTTGATGAGTTCCTGCTGCGCCGCAAACACGAGTTAGAATCTAGTGAATGGAAGGAAACAAGATTGGATAAGGAATTTGAACCAGCTGTACTTTCTGAGAAATACATGACTGAAAAAGATGAGCAGATTAGGGTTACTGATATTCCTGAAAGAATGCAGGTTGATTTCTATAATATAAAAATCTTCTTCTATTTCACATTTCTTTCTTCATCTGGTGACTTTCGTTGCTAGTTGCCTTTTATCAAGTTCTGTTTGCAGATATCTGAGGAAAGTGCTGGTTTTCCTCCAACAGATGACCTCAGTATAAAAAATGAGAGTAAATGGATATTAAGTCAACTTGCTAGTGGTATGTTGCCTTTTTTTTGCCAAAAAAGTGACGTAGATTCTGAAGGAAACCAGGATGTGCCTTTAGACATTAATGATGTCATTCATTTTTTGGACTTACACCATGTGCAAAAGTTAGATGTTAGTACCTACTGATTTATTTGTCAAACCCCTTCATATTGTGGCCCTTTTCATCTTAGTCTGTTATTATATTCTCGCTTTGTAGATCCCCTTCATTGCTATGTACTGGAAGGAGGAATGTTCAAGCCTGTTGCGAGATCTTGAGCAACTTGATGTTGATTATGAGAATCGTGATAAATCTGATAGAACAACTAGGCTCAAATGGCACAAGGTAACGGATATACTGTGGGACTGAAAGTTTTATTATGCCTTTACATAATAGATCTTGAATATATAGAACAAGGATGGATGTTTTATTTAATCTCTAATGTGTTTATGTGATAGGTGCTATGGGCCATTCAAGATTTGGATAAAAAGTGGCTACTCCTTAAAAAATGGAAGAATGCTCTTCATTCGTTCTACAATAAACGTTTTGAAGAAGAATCTTGACGGACATATGATGAGACAAAACTCAATTTAAATCAGCAGCTGTCTAGGTCAATTCTTCATTCACTCAAGGCTGCAGAATCAGAAAGAGAGGTTGATGATGTTAATGCAAAGTTTAATTTGCATTTCCCTCCTGGCGAGGTAGGTGCGGATGAAGGACAATATAAGAGGCCCAAAAGAAAATCTCAAAATAGCATCTGCAGCAAGGCTGGCCTATGAGAAGTTGCAAGCAAGTTTGGGCTCGGTGCTGAGACTCTTGGAATATACTTGTCCTTGATAGAAGTGGTGAGTTTGCATTTATTGGAGTTGATATTGTGCTTTTATGGGCGTGTAACTCTCTTGTTGTATTTGGTTGAAGAGGAGGAATATATTGGAGAATGCAAAGGAAACACCAGAGGAGATGGCTTCAAACTTTACATGTGCAATGTTGGAAACTCCCCAAGCAGTTCTCAAGGGGGCCAGGCATATGGTATTATTTTATGTTCTTGATGTCTGTATTTGCTAGTACAAAAGTGTTAAGGTTTTTCAGCAATATGTTCTGTAATCATGTTAAGTTGTGATGGTTATTTTTTTTTTTTTATCTTCATAACCTTATTTTGTGCTCTGTTGAGTTCTTCCTGGCTGCAGTCGAGATAAGTTGTGAGCCAAGTATAAGGAAACATGTCCGTGGTATCTATATGACAAATGCTGTAGTATCCACTAGTCCAATGACAGATGGAAATCTTGCAATAGATTCTTTTCACCAATTTTCTGGTGTGAAATGGTTGGGGGAAAAGCCTATGAACAGTTTTGAGGATGCTCAATGGCTTCTTATCCAAAAGGCTGAAGAAGAGAAGCTTATTCAAGTGACGTTTAAACTTCCGGAAAAATATTTGAATAAGTTGATAAGCGAGTTTGAAGAAAATTATATTAGTGAAGGTGTTAGTAAATCTGCTCAGGGTTAATTCTCAAGGATTCCTTGCATAATTTTCTGTTACCTTTGATGGAGAAAGAAGCAAGATCCTCGTTGACAAGTAGAGCTAAAAACTGGTTGCGTTGGAAGTATGGAAATGCTTTGTGGAATAAAGTTTCTGTTGGCCCATATCAACGAAAAGAAAATGATGCTTCTTCGGATGATGAAGCTGCGCCAAGGGTCATGTCCTGCTGTTGGGGCCCTGGGAATCCAACAACCACTTTTGTAATGTTAGATTCATCAGGAGAGGTGCTAGATGTACTTTATGCTGGTCCTTTACATTGCGATCCCAAAACATCAATGATCAGCAAAATAAGAAACATGACCAGGAAAAAGTTTTGAAGTTCATGACTGATCACCAACCACATGTGGTTGTCCTAGGAGCTGTGAATTTGTCATGTACGAGGCTGAAGGAAGATATCTATGAGGTAATTATTGTCTAAGGCATTGTTTGGATTAAGGGATTTTAAAATCCATGGACTGTGAAATCCACATATTCTAAAAATTCTATCGTTTGGTTTGACAATAAAATTCATGGATTGATGATATAGTTTCCTATGTACTTATGTTTGGTTCAATGATCATAATTCATGAATTTAACAATTAATTTTCAATTTTATCCTTTACTAAATATTGGTAATTTATCATTAATTAAACATTTTCTAGTCTTTTTTTACCATGTTTATATTGATTTTTTTGTTTGACAAGTATTGTCAAATTCAATCCAATATAAATTTTTTTTTAAAAAAAAATCACAAAGGTAAAAGCATGAGATAGACACATTTAAAAGAAATTCACAATCTAAAAAAATTAAGTGCAACATAGGCATTTTTGGGATTAGGAATAATAATTTATTGTCTTTTAGGGTTAAAGATTTGGAATATTGTTAATTTATTATAGACAATCTTGCTATTATTGTTAAATATTGTTAATTTATTATAGACAATCTTGCTATTATTGTTATTCTATGTGCAATTGTTGATGATCTGCTTCTTCATTTAGAGCTTCGTGTCAGACTCTGGGTGTTTAAAAAACTTTTAGTTTTAGTCTATAGCTTGAACAGTTTGTAGTTTTTGACACTTATTCTGAACTAGTTTTTAGCTCTATAATTAAGATCTAAATGCATCAGTATGTTTCTATCTTTATTATGTTCTTGTGGTTTACAATCTAGTTTCCCGGGGTTTTTTATTAGCTCACCCTTTCTGGTACTAATTACTTTCACTTTCGTTTATCAGATCATATTTAAGATGGTGGAAGAAAATCCTAGAGATGTTGGACATGAGATGAGTATTGGATATGGTGATGAGTCATTGCCTCGTCTTTATGAAAATTCCAGGATTTCTTCCGACCAACTAGCTGGGCAGCCAGGTATTATGCCAAGTTACTGCTTTGTGTATTTTTTGTCATGGTAGTGAAACAGATTGTAGTTAATTGTGTTCTGCCTTATGTTTATCAGGCATTGTTAGGCGAGCTGTTGCACTTGGACGTTATATACAAAATCCATTGGCAATGATTGCGACGCTTTGTGGGCCAGCAAGGGAGATTTTATCTTGGAAGCTTAGCCCTTTGGAGAACTTTCTCAACCCTGATGAGAAATATGCAATTGAACAAGTTATGGTACATGTCACAAACCAGGTGGGCATTGACATCAACATGGCATCTAATCATGAATGGTTATTTGCTCCTTTACAGTTTGTTTCTGGGCTTGGACCTAGAATGGTAGCCTCTTTGCAGAGGTCATTGGTAAGAGCTGGAGCAATTTTCGCCAGAAAAGATTTTTTGACAGAGCATGGATTTGGGAAATGCAGCTGGCTTTTTACGTGTCCAGCGTAGTGGGCTGGCTGCAAGCAGCAGCCAATTGATTGATTTGTTGGATGATACGAGGATACATCCTGAATCTTATTGTCTGGCACAGTATATGGCCAAAGATGTTTATGAAGTGGACAATGGTGATGCAAATGATGAGGAGGAGGCAGCAATGGCAATAGAGCATGTTAGAGACCAGCCTATTTTATTGAAAACCCTTGATCTTGATGAGTATCTCTGTGATAAAAAGTGTGGGAATAAGGAGACTTTTGAGGATATAAAAATGGAATTGATACAGGGCTTTCAGGACTGTCGTAAACATTATAAAGAACCAACTCAGGATGAGGAGTTCTATATGATATCAGGTGAAACTGAGGATACTCTTGCTGAAGGGACAACAGTACAGGCAACTGTTCACAGATTGCAGGGTGGAAAGGCAATATGTGCACTGGAATCTGGATTGACTGGGATCCTTGTGAAGGAAGATTATGCGGATGATTGGAGAGATATACCTGAGTTGTCTGACAGGCTGCATGGAGGCGATATACTCACTTGTAATATCAAATCAATTCAAAAGAATAGGTACCAAGTGTTCCTGGTTTGCAAGGAGAGAGTTAAGGAGTAATCAATATCAGCACGTCGGCAACCTAGATCCATATTTCCATGAAGATCAAAGCACTTTGCAGACTGCACATGGAAAGGCTCGGAAAGAAAAGGATCTTGCTAAGAGACTTTAAACCTAGGATGATTGTTCATCCTTGATTTTAGAATATAACAGCTGACGAAGCGACTGAGGTATCTTGTTCACTCATCTAGATTATACTTTAATTCAGTTGCTAGTTTGGTAGATTGAATTAATTGAAATTTATATTTGGTCTGAAATTCAATAATTTTCTTCAAGATTATGCAACACACATATAGCTTAGCCCATAGTTATGGACTTTATTCTTTTATTTGGTTTGGGTTAGAGCCTGATGAGTTTCTGATAGGTATCCCATACGTTTGGTTAACAAGAAGAGAAAATAATTCTACATTGTGGTCTATTGCTGGGTAATTGGGTGGGCAGATTCTAGATGGTTCAAGGGCTGAGTTTGTTAGAGGGTAATATAGATACTTTCATAATGTAGTGTGGTTATAAAAGGGGCAGGTTGTTAGCAATGCGGGGATGCTGAATATTTTGTGGGTTTAGTAGTGTTTGGGAGAGAGCAAGCATTCTCGAATTGCTTGTAAATTGGCATTTTCCATTTCAATTCCATATTTTACTTTGTGTACTAGTTGGTTCCTATCAATTGGTATTAGAGTAGGTTATTCATGGGAAAGTACTCTTGGCAGATAAGGGATCCAAGGGACCGGAAGATTGTGCTACCCATTTTCACCGGAGATAACCTTGAGGGGTGGCTGTTGAACGTGGAACAGTTTTTCGATGGGCGGCGGCTCAACGAGGCTGACAAGATCGAAGCAGCGGCAGAAGCTTTTGAGGGCGACGCACAAATGTGGGATGAGAAAGAGTATAGAATTCGACCGATCCAGACTTGGATGGAGATGCACCAGCTCTTGTTGATGGAATTTTTTGCTACTACGGAGCTGGTAACGATGGAGATGATGAATCTTGGGCAAAATGTGGAGAAAAATTTTCTTTGAAATTGGACCGACTTCTGCAACTCCAGAAAGAATCAACTAAAGTGACGACACTGCTGGAGGAAAGCAAAGAGAAGGTGGAGACCTCACCCGAGTTGGAGCAGAGATCGACTGAGCTTGAATTTCATCCAACACATGTATTAGGTGATGGAATTCCTATTTCTCATCTAAGAATGGACCAAAGAAACGGTATATTGGAAATCCCAGCTTTTACTAGCCAACCTTTTCAAACCCCTAAATGGAAAGAGCTTCAAAATTCCTTAAATCTTGACATTGGTCGTGCAATTCGAGCCCCACATAAGAGTACAAGCTTCATTCTCAAGATCCACACTCACCACTGGAAGTGCCTTGCTCGATTCCACTCCTTTGGCTTTGGTGATCGCGATGGATATTTCAAAAGCCTGGTCGCTATTTTCATCTACGATCCAGGCGGCAATAATCCTCTGGGCCATGTCATTTCCCGCTGCGCATTCTCATACAAGCAGCTGAAGAAGAAATTTAAAGCTGCTACAGTGGTAAGGGAACTGCAGATGCACTGGGAAACCTTGGTTGAGGCATCGGAGCAGGATTTTAAAGTAAATAAAGAGTACCAAAAGTCTGATTATAAGCTCAAGAAGTAGGAGACGGAGAAGTGGTTCAACGGGCTGGATTTGGAGGATGCACTGTGTGAAGAGCTATGGTGGTTGAAAGGCCTACTGGAGCAGAAGATGTATAGGGAGTTCCTTCTTAAGGGAAGGAACACTAATGGATCCATTCAATCCCATGCAGAAGAGAAGGCCCATGGAGTCAACAGTGGGCTTGAAATTTATCTTGTCCTACTTAAGCCCATCAAGAAGCTGATCCTTAACCTCACTTTACCTAATCTAACTCCTAAAAAATCTAGCCGAAAATCTTTGTTTCCTCTGTATCTGTGGTCAAAGGTTCAGGTCTTCAAGAAAAATCTATTTGCTAAGGCCAAAGCTCACGATGGTGAGCCCTCAGATCAGGCTAAGGAGGGCAACCCGTCATCCCGATAGTGGCTGTTCTCCGTTGTTAAGCAGTTTGCAGATAGCCTAACCCTCGCCAACTTCAAACAAGTGAACAAGATCGTGCGAATGAATCTGCCACAGTTCGAGTGCCGGATGTACCATGCCAAGTGTAAGGAGGTGAACGTGGTGGTGCTGATTCAGGTCAAGAATAGTGCTGATGTGGGTACCTTTGTTCCTTTACTCGCTTGCAAGAACATTGCGGGCTGATCTTATTCTATGAGATTTTCCACCGATGGATTCTTAGTGTTAGTAGCTCGGTTGATTTTAACGAACCTGCTATGGTTCCTCGAGTTGTTAGGGAGAATAGATATACAGAGTTCTGCCAGGAGAAGAGAATAAGAAATGCAGCTAAGGTGTTTGATGAAATTAGTGAACGGACTTTGGTTTGCTGGAGTGCAAGGGAAAGTAGGTTAGAGAAGGTAGAGTTGGTCAAAAAGATTGAGGATGTTTAGAGCAGGGCAGGAGGGGGGATTTATAGAAATTCATCCCATTGGACTAGGGGTTATTGATGGGGTTGCTGGACACTTCATAAGTGGAGTCGTTGTTGGGAAAGTGGGAGTAATAGGGGCTGGTGCATGTATATTGGTGGGTGTGGCTGATTATCATTTCCTATATGCTCAATTCTCAGATTTTTCACCTTGAGGACAAGGTGAATTTTTTTTTTGGGGGGGGGGAGGAGTAATGATAGGTATCCCATACGTTTGGTTAACAAGAAGAGAAAATAATTCTACATTGTGGTAATTGGGTGGGCAGATTCTAGATGGTTCAAGGGCTGAGTTTGTTAGAGGGTAATATAGAGACTTTCATAGTGTAGTGTGGTTATAAAAGGGGCAGGTTGTTAGCAATGCGGGGATGCTGAATATTTTGTGGGTTTAGTAGTGTTTGGGAAAGAGCAAGCACTCTCAAATTGCTTGTAAATTGGCATTTTCCATTTCAATTCCATATTTTCCTTTGTGTACTAGTTGGTTCCTATTAGTTTCATAGTCATTGTTCTCACAATGCAAAGAGGTTGTTACAACTTGTGCGAGACTTGTTCTTGTTGAACACAATGTTGTTAGAATTGTTTGATTCCCAATTCGAATCGTTCGATTCGTATCGATTCACATCCAAAATGAGTCGAGTGTTGAGGAGAATTGAAATTAACGCTGAATCAATCATGAATCGTATGAATCGATAGAGTCATTCGACTCATACAATTCTTGTTGGGTGTTGAAGAAGCAGGAGGTTGAAGATATCGCTGGGTTGGGAGTTGAAGAAGTTGGTGCTGAGAGTTGAAGAAAGAAATGGAAATGGCAGGAGTTGAAGAAATCTCAGGGAATCGAAGAGAGAGAAGCACTGGGAGTTTGAAGATATCGCTTGAAGATGAAGAGAGAAGAAGGGGAACTTCTATGGGAAGCTCTGCATATATATACACTCTTAATTTTGGTTCAGGCGCTGTGCACTATTATTATAACTAAGCCTATTTTTTTAATTAATAAAAAATCCTAAATCAGTCCACTGCCCGCACCGTCTACTATAGGCTATAACTAGCACCAAGTGTTTCTTTTATTAAATTGAGTTTAAAATTAACAATAAAGACCTGCAGGATTTTATGAAATTTATTTGTAACCATTTTTATTTTATTTTATTTGGTTTTCCACTTTAACTTATTACTATAAAAATCCATAATTAATAAGAATTTTGCAGAAAAAATTATGATGTATGTTATATGAATTGCTTAGTATTATTAGTAATCTGTATGTATTATTACATTTGAAAATTATAAAATGTATAATATAAATATAAATGTGAACTGAATCTTACGATTCGATTCTCGATTCACAAAATTACAAATTCGAATATCGATTCAACAACTATGGTTGAACACAAGAAAAGGTCAATAGACTTCAAGTAGACTTTGAGCTAATTTCCTTCCAATTCTGACCTTGTTTCCAAACAAAGAATAAAATTATTAAATATTACAGAAATGGAAATCTAAAAAAGGCATTGCAAATGCATGAAGTCCCACTTTGCAAGTATCAAGGACTTCTAGTACTGTTAAGCTGGCTTGAGTATCTAGATTGCTACATATTGTTATTGTTGTTTGCTTTTAGGCCCTGTATTGCATTTGAACAAAAAGAGGGAATAGAAACATCAATTGCTTGATTTTATGACATTTTTTTTTTATCATATGACTTTTTCAAAATCTCTCCTTCATTTCCGCAAGAGTGATTTTGTAAAAAGAAATATGAGATATATTGTTACAGTATTTAATGTACATTGAGTTTGTTCCTTCTGTTATATATTTATTTATTTTTCATAATTCTGTTTTCATATCTCTATCAAACGATCCAGTGAATTCATCCATCTTTTACCTAATGCTTCTTGTGTGTGTGTGTGTGTGTTTGTTTGCAAGTGCAAATGAAAATAATTCGATTGCATGCAATTTAATGTACAAAAGTATATAACAAGCTCCGCCAGTCTCTGGAGTGTGCAAATGACATTTTGCCTTGGTGTATCATGTTTGTGAAGCTGTGTATTAGGAATTTTAAGCTATAGTTATTTGATCATCTTTTTTCTTTTTTTTTGGAACAATTAAGAAGTTAAAATGAATGTTTTCATTTGTAACTACCATTGTGTACTAAGAAACAACAGTTTTCAAGGGTGCATATATTTAGTTCTTGTAAAATCCTTCCATATTTCATATGATTTTATGTACATAAATAAGAATTTCTTAATTAAAAATTTACTGAATTGCAGTAATAGCGTGTTTTCTAAACACGTGCATTGGTCAGATAGAATTCAGTTGGATTGACTGGTTCAATGCTTTCATTTTCAGATGCAATTAGTGCAAGTTTGGCATTGAGATTGAAATTACTAATTTAAAAGAAAAATCCTTCAAAAGCCGTTGCAAAAGGCATTCTGGAACTGTTTTTGAGTTTTTTAATTATTGAATCATGTTGGATATACAAACAATTTTATATTTAGTTGCTTTCACTTGATGTTTTAGATAGTGCATTTCTCAGCAATAGCTACATAAGTATTGAAAATGGAACTTAATAAATTATATAAAAATATTTGGGGTTCTGCAGCTGTTCCATTTAAACCAATTCTCTTCATCAATGACCTATTTTATCCTCTTCTTTGTGGTTGAGCCTTATTACTATGGTGAGTGTGCTTCATTATGACCTATTTTATTCACTTATTCAAAGTAGAATTTTTGTTGCTACAGTGAATTTACTTGTTATGACTTGGGGACCATAGGCTTTATCTGTAGAATAACTCCGTTGCTTGAAAGGGGAAGTTGTCCACATTTACCCTCTGCAAAGCTGGTATGAGGAAGAATAAAGTTTAACTTGAATGTCAATTCAACCTGGGAAGCACGGGCACGACAAACAGAGGAGACTGTGTGTCCAACATAGGGATACGTGGACACGCCTCGGACACATGTTGGACACGCCATGTGACGTGTCGTTGACTGGAAGTGGGGTCAAAGCTTCAGATATGGCTAGGACACGTGAGGGATACGGATCGGACTCGGTTGAAGGCTTTGCATTCAATTCCAAAACCTGAATCTCTATTCCCTCTCCGCTCAAAACACCAATAATCGCCTCCACAAATCCATCAAAACTCCCCAAATTAAAATATCAAGATTCAAGAAAACAAAAATTACCTGAGAAATAGGGGATGCAGAAGAAGATGCAATTCTTGGTAGAGATGAACCTTCATCGCTGTTATAGCTTTCTTGAACACTGCTAGAAGAACTGGAAACCGGTGGTTGCAGAAGCGATGTTGATGACAAAGGAACTACTTGATTTTCTTTATCATCATCAATAATCTTGATTTAATCATCACCATCCATAATAATAATACCTTTCACAAGCTTTGTGAAGAGCTTCTTGGCAGGCTGAGAAGCCAAGTTGTTTACCAAGGAAAAGTGTTGAGTGGCTTCGAAAATGACAGAATCTGAAGCTTGGATCCTGTTGTTTACCCTTGCGATGTCAGAAAGTGCTGGCTGCCAAACCAAGCTAGAGGAAGAAGAGCCCTTGTCTTGTTTTTTGCTCTTGGGTCTGTGCTTTGGTCTTGTTTGAGTTTTGATTGAAAGGAGCTGTTATGGACTTAACATTTAGCTTGGGCCAGCGTGTTCTTGGTGGGGAAAGGGCTGCCACATCTTCTTAGGCTGGCTTTTGATATTTGCAGGCCCTTGCAAATTAAGATTAAACTCTCCACAAGTCAATTTTAACTTAATTTTACAAATAACTATTTTTCTATTATTTTATTACGCCGTGTCCCTGCCGTGTTTGTGTCCTAGTTTTTTTGAATTTGTTGTGTCTCTATGTCCTACCATATTGTGTCCCCGTTCTGTGGTCATACTTCTTAGACTTCAACTAATAAAATGCTTAATAAAAAATGTGCAAATTTGTTCTTATATATGTATAATGTAAAAACTATTATTTGACCTGATGAAGAATGCTTGCATACCTTATGTTTTTATTTCTCAGAGCCCTTGCTCCTGAGGTATGTTGTTTGACATTCAAGTCACTAAATCGCTATTCAATGGATGCCGGACTTGATTTTTTTTTTTTTTGGTATGCTTGTGGTGAACTCTTTTTCTTAATCATACTTTAATATTTTTCCACAATCAATATTAGTTTAGCTCTGAGCTTGGGTCAGTTAGGTGTTCTGCACATCATAGTTTGGGAAGCTAAGTTTGGTGCTGCTAAATGTGTAATTAAATTAAATTTTTTTCTCTTATAAGAATGTGGTGAAATTCTAATATTTTGCTGAATCATTGGAATGCTGTTGATACATGGATATTATCTGGAATTTTGGATTAGAATCATGATTGTTGTTTTTTTTTTTTTTGGCCTCTTCTTAGTTACTGTTATTGCTATTATCCATTACGGTTCATATCTGACAAGGATCCTGGGGAAAGCATCATTCGTCCTAGTTCTTGTGGGCCATCTTACTTGATCTTAACTCTCAAAGTTTGTGATGGGGTTTATGCACACAAGGACATTGTTGAAGGTGGAAAGGAGCACAAAGACATTATAAGTTTACTTCGGATTGGGAAGACACTGAAAATTGGGGAGGATAACTTTGAGGATTTGGATGAGGTTAGTCTCCACAATGATCATTGTTATTACACAATCATTGGTTATGGTTTTTAACATACTTTTTTTCCTGATGTATTGGAAAGGGGTTTTGGAAGTAAAATTTTTTGTCTTGATATAATTATGCTGCCTTGCCTTTTATTTGTTAGGTAATGGATCGTTATGTTGATCCCTTGGTGGCTTATCTGAAGGCAATGCTAAGTTATCGCAAGTTCAGAAGGGGAACAAAAACAGAAGTTGATGAACAACTAAGGATTGAGAAAGCGGACTTTCCTATGAGAATGGTTTATTCTTTTGGAATTTCTCATGAACATCCAGGCACATTCATTCTGACATATATCAGGAGCACAAATCCACATCACAAGTATGTTGGTCTCTATCCCAAGGGATTCAAGTTTCGCAAAAGGATGTTTGAGGACATAGATTACCTTGTAGCATACTTTCAGCAGCATATTGATGATCCTGTGCATGAAATGGCACTGTCAATTAGATCAGTTGCTGCTGTGGTGCCAATGCGAAGCCCTGCAACTGGGGGTTCTTCAGGAGCATCTGTTGGTAGAGGCTGGAGTGGTTCAGCAAATGGTGCTGGCTGGAGAGGCCAGTCTTTTGACAAAGATCGATCTTCTGGGCAAAGATCCAGGATTGGTACAGCTTCTGAAACCCCAGCACCTCCCACCTTCCTGACACAAACAAGCACACTCACTCATCCACATCTTTCTCCCCTTTTTCCTCATCTAAAATGTGGTACAACCTTTTTTTTAATTAAAGCTCAATTAAACTCCATATCACCCACTGACAAGAGATTAGCATGGATAGAAAATGCTAATGTAGCAAACCACGAAATCCTCGCCTGGTTTTTCTACCTAGGCATTCACACTAGATCATTCATCATTTTTTTACTATGCTGCACTTTATTCTATATGCTTCCTAGTGTTGGAAAAAACTGCATCTATAATACTTGGTGTGTTTGCTTACAAATAAATTTAATACTTAGACAACTATTGTCTTCTCTTTTTATATTTTTATTCATCCCCCTGTTTATCTTTCTGCAAAAATGGTTTTGCTTATTTTCTTCAATGTTGGTTCTAGGCATCTGCTATTTTTGTGCGTTGGTTTTAGTATTCTCTATTTTGCTTTTTTGTGATTGTTTGATCTTGATGAAAATTAAAACGCACATTAAAAGATCAGTATTCTGTATGCAGGTGTTGCTTTATTTGATTAGTACAGTGAAAATTTTCACGTGAATTCTTGTTGAATTTGAGACTTTTAGGCCTGCTTTGGGTCACTTTTGATGAGAATTTTTTGGACCTCCTGCTGCTGCTGCTCCTCTCTATCTGCCTACCTACTTTACAAGGTTTTAGACCTAGTTTCTAATAAATCTAACCAAGTTGGGTAACTTGTGTTTCTGATATTTGGTTTTACAGGCCGGAATGATTATAAAAATTGCAGTAGTCGAGATGGCCATCAGAGTGGTTTACCAAGATCATATGGTGGGCAAGGACATGGTCGCAGCTCTTATAACAGCCGAGGAAATACCAGTGGCAATGACAGGCAGAATTTAAGTAATGATAATTCAAGATGGGATTCAGCTGCCAAGGATGGTGATGGAGGAGGTTGGGGCAGTTTCCCTGGTGCTAAAGTACAAAATTCACCAGGAAGGGAAGCTTTTCCTGACAGCTGGGGAGCTGGTGGAAGTTGCAGTGGTGGTGATGGGGGCCAGGCTTCTGGCAGTGGCTCTAACGATGGGAATTCTGGGTGGTGTAGTGGCTTCAAGAGATGTTCTTCTCAATCACAAGGTGATAATAATGGTGGATGGTCTGGTGGAGATGGAGGTGGTTGGTGAGGTGTCGAGTACTTATTCTCCTTTTGGTCATTTGAGTAGAGGCTGGTAAATCAAAGGGATGTGATGTAGTAAATAGTAAATTACTGGCTGCTGTAGATATTAGGATGTGAAGTGATAAAAAGTGGCCTATTCTTGGTGGCCTTTTTTTTTTTTTTTATAACTTTGCGCCTGATGGGAAGCTCATGTTATCAGAATTTCTCTTTGCTGCCTCTATTTTCAGATGGGAAAAAAGACGGATTAAAAAAAAAAAAAAAAATTTATTAGGGCGGTAGAAGCTTAACTAGGAGTAGCAGGCAGAGCCATTGATATGAACCCTTAATCTGATGAATTATTCTATCATACTCCACTTGGGTTGCGAGTAAATTTGTGAAAATTTTGACCTGGATGTCAGTAGGCACTGTTAACGGCAATCTGTTGGCTGTAGCACATGTTTGGAAATGTAAAGTTAACCTTGTTTGGTTTAATTTTGTCGACGAATTTATCTGCAATTGCAATTTATGAAATTTAAAATTTCAAATGAATTCCTGTGTTTGCTATAAATTTTTACGAAATATAGTTCATTTCAAACAAAATAAATTATATGTATGATTTGAATAAGAATCTTAATATTAGTTTCTGTTTGGATCGATTTCATTAAGGAATTTATTTGATTTGTAAATTCATTTTATATTGAAATTGGTTTAAAAATGGAAGAACAAAATGTACAATTCATTTTTATTGTAATGAATTTTATGCCTGGTAACAATGAGAGATTTAAAAAAACTTAGAGGAAAAAGTAAAAAGACATGACTCTTATATTATGTCATGCTATTTGGTATAAGAAAAAGTTAAAACAAATAAAAACTTCAATTTAGAAAAGTTTAAAAGAAATATAATCATTAAAAAGAAAATTACTATTTACTCTCTCTAATTTGATATAATATACTAGTACTTTCATGATATTTGAAAAATATATGATTTGCTCTATGTAACTTAACATACTATATTAGCAAAAAGAAATATTCTCTTTTTGTTCGAGGTATTAGTCTAATAAATCAAATTTGCAGGGTTACTAGTGCAATGTCAAAATTTCAAGAGGTAAATAATATAATTTTCAGACTTTAGGGAGGTATTTGTGTATTATGTCAAATTATATAGAACAAATCATATATTTTTCAAATATCAGGAAGGGTATCAATATATTATTTCAAACCTCATTGGGCAAACAGTAATTTTCCCCAATTAAAAAGCAAAATATTAACATTTTTGAATCTCATATAAAACAAAGGAAGGGCAACAAGGAGAGAGGAGTGGTAACGGGGTAGGTTTAGGATAGATTTTTTCATTTCCGTCCCTGAATTTGAAATCCCTGACGGAAAATTTTTTTTGGTCTCTGTCTCCACATCCAACGGGGATGGGAATCTCGATCCCGATCCGATCCTTGATTTTTATAATATATATATTTTTTATTTTTTTCACTATTTAAATTATTTTTTATTTTCATTATTTTAATTAATTAGTTAATTACATACTTTTTTAAATAAAAAACATGTTTTTACTTTAAATAAATGTTATATTCTTATATTCTTATTTTATTATTTTTAAATTTATTAATTATATTTAAATATAAATAAATATTATATATATGAATATATATATAATATATAAATATAAATAAAATTATCGGTCAATACAAAAAAAATTTAGAGTCGGGTCTAACATATGAGAGAAAATCCATCCCATTCGGGGCGGGGTCGAGGCGGGTGGATCGGGGGAAAATTACCATCCCAAATGAGAGATAGAGAAGGTGAGGATAGGAGAATAATTCTGTCATTTGATAAATAAGGGTTTTTAAGTTTCAAATTCATTTAGAAAATTTTATTAATTTTTGATGAAATTTAGTTTACTTATAACTAATTCTATGAAATAGATTTAAAGATATATTTAATGAATTCTAAAGCAAATCCAATACAGGAATATTGATTTTACAAATAATTTTTACAGAATTTTATAAAATTCATTTATATTAAATGTGTACTTGAATTTCATTTATAAAATGGTAAAAAAATTAAACTTTTGTGAAAATATGTTTATACTAATCATACGCTTAAATTTTATTTTTTAAAATGGTAGAAAATTCAGGGTTAGTAAGTAGCGGAGCCAGCCCCAGATTTAGGGAGAGCTAAATTTTATATACTATTTTTTTTATGATTCAATTAAATTATTGATTAATAAATAAATTTTTAAAAAAGATAAATATTATTAATTAAAAAATATAAAATTAGATTCAATAACTGTGAAAATAAAAAATATTTTAAAATATTACAAATAAAACTATAAAAAAATAAAATAAAATTTCATAATTGTCCTAAACGTGTACTCGTATTCTAAAAATATTGTATAATTAACTCATTGTCAATTTATGTAGCAAGCATTCATTTATCCAATCATTTCCCATTTGATTACGCAAAGGACTTTTTACAAAGTTCATTGCAGAAAATACCCTCTTCATTGTAACAGTAGCAACTGATAAGATAAATGTTGTAAATATATCAATAGATACACAATATGTCTTCTTGTCTCAACCAATTTTCCAACTAAACTTTTAATATCTTTCAAGTTTGCAAAATCACTATTAGAGCACATGTCAATTATATAAATTTCAAGTTGATTATCAAGTGCTATCAACAAAATTTGAGAAAAATCATTTGAATAAAATTGAGTAAAACGAATCAATTTTTACTTATTAAAAGTTGCAAAGAGTTATCATGAGTAAGACATTTCATACAAAATAGTAATTCAGTAGTTATCTCAGCGAACCAATCATTAATCTCTTGAAATTGTATGTTCACAACACTATAAAATAAATCCACTTTATAGTTTTACTCCGTAACATTTCTTTAAGCATATAAACATCATGCATATTAGAAATATCAATATCTTATTTTAATGCAAAATGATATGGTTTCTTTTAACAAAAACTACAACCTTCATCTCTCATTAATTGTATTTAATCTTTGTAAATTTTAACTTGAGTCATAGTATTTACAATATCCTTATTCTTTTTCTGCAACATTAATGATAGCTCATTTGTCACTCCCAATATATTTTTTATCAAATGCAAAGTAAATACAAAATTGAAAGTTTGCACTAAATCTAAAATCCCATTATATTTAGCCTTTTGGTATAAAGTGTTACTATCTTCCACAATGTATTCTAAAATATCAAAAATAACATAAAAGTTTAATATCAAATTTAACAAGGTGTTATAATGTAAATTCTAACGAGTATCACCTGATTTTTTAAACATAATTTCTTAATTTAGACTTCGTCTGCTAAAAATGGACTTTAGTGATAGGATTATATCTCCACTAATTAAATACTTATTATTAAAAATTGAAATTTTAGAAGTATATATTTATTAAGTATATATATTTTTTAGTTAATTAATTATAATTATCTAAATCCATTTTTTAGCATCACCTAATTGCCTCCTATATATTTTTTTATGGGAGGCAAATATTAAAAATAATATAAATTTACATACTATTATATGTATTTTAAAAATTATAGCCCTTTCTTAACTGAATATGGCTACGCTTGGGTTAGTTCAACCATTGCAAAAGTAAAGGCTCCTAAATTTGAATTTTAGTTTTAAATTTTATTGATTTTGGTTAAATTTGGATAACTTATAACTAATTTTATAAATAAATATTTAATCCAAATAAATTCTTAGATCGAATATATAAAATTTTCAATTTATAAATATATCTTACGTAAATTTAGCTCTATTTGCTGCCGAAAGATTTAATATTCATATTTGCTACGTAGTATATAATTTATAAATAGGGCTCAAATCAATGTTGAGTCAGTTATATAAACATTTTCTAAGAAATCATGTAAAATATGTTTGGCATAATAGAGTTTTATCAATTATATTTAATAAGTTTATTTTACGTTTTTAAGATGTCAAATAAAAGAATTTAAAACGCCGCAAAACCCTAATATCATTTTCTCTCAAATTTTTTCTTATTTTCTTTAGTTACTATTTTTCTTAAATAAAGAGGGGTGATTATTTGTAACTATGGTATGAAATCATTCATTTACATATTTTTTATCAATTTATTTCTAAAATAAGTGGTTATTCCATATTGATGTAAATTTTTATTTTGTTTGTTTTATTTTTTGTGATTTCATTGTCTTGTTGCGACATTTGGTTTTGTCGTTTTGTTAATACATTTTGTTTCTGTGTCTTATTACAATATTTTTGTATGTGGACAATTCAGACGGACAAAACATATTCAATCCAGTTGAGATAATAAATCAGATTATGATTGCTAATTTGTTATAGAAATGAAATTATAGATATTCTAATAACTATAGTATTATCAAATTTATAGGTTTTGAGCCGATTTATTATGCTATTGATTTGAGTACTGTCAATTTTTTCACTGTTTCATTCTCTATGGTTTTTAACAGATTTGTATATATTTCTATTTATATATTACTAGTTTGAATCAATGAAATTATTATCTTGTAAAAAAAAAAATTTAGAAAATTTTTCTTATTTCAGAGTTTTGCATTTGTAAATTGTAATCCAAAATTTTGCATTTCGAAAATTAATTTGTCAAATACTTTTGTAGTTGTAAAACACGTAATAAATCGAATATATATATATATATATATATATTTTTTTTTATGGTAGAAAAAATTTAAATATTTGTATTAGAAATAAATGAAATTTAAATATCATTTTTAAGATAATAAATCAGTGAAATTATAGTAGTCATTATCAAATGTAAATTCAATCTAATTACCAATCAAAGGTGAAATATACTAAATACAAATAAAGGTTTGAAATTGGCAAAATAAAATAAGTTTTTATTGCAAAAAAAAAAAAGAAGGAAGGAAACACAGTCAAATTAGGATGGAAGTAATCGCATTTAAAGTGAGATAGAGTAAATCATGATTTAAATATGTCCAAATAAATAATTTTATTTTAGAAGAAAATAACTGATTGATCTAGCCAATTTGGGGTACTGGTAATTTGCAAATATTTAGAAAACACTAATTTTGTGATAAAAAATATTATTTTTTCTATGAAATGCAAAAGCATTGCTATTCAATTATATTTGATTAAGTTTTCAGTTTCATCATTATTATAATTTCCAAATATCAATTCTTTATATCTTATACATTAATATATTTTTATTTAAAATATGGACTGATTTTCATTTTTACTATTTCTTGAATAACTTCGAGAATATATAGTTAGATATTTAATCTAATTATAGGCTTATTAATTGATAAATAGGGGTATTACAAAATAAAGAGAGTTAAGAATTTCATCAATGAAATTTTACAAAAATGAAAAAAAGGTAAACATTTACAAAAATATAACCCTTTAAAGTTTTTTTTTTCAAAAATCAATCCGCTTCAAAGGTTATTTTCAAAAATATCCACAATCAAGGTTTACTAAAAATTTTCCGCAAAATTAATGAAAATTGAAGTTATAAAAATTTATCAAAAATTTACTTAAAATTTACTCAGTTATACCCAATATTTATCCAATGTTCATCAGAAAATTAATTAAAGTAAAAATTGAATAAGGTTTACTCAAGAATTTCTCAATGTTTACCAAAAGTTTATTATAAAATTAAAGAAAATTAAAATTACAAAAAGTTTGTCAAAAATTTACTTAAAGTTTATTCAAAGAAAATTAGTAAAAATTGAAATTACACAAGGTTTACTCAATATTTACCAAGATTTATCCAAAAATTACCTAAGGTTTATCACAAAAATTAATGAAAATTGAAGTAAAAAAAGGTTTATAAAAAATGTACTTAAAGTTTACTCAAATTATACTAAAGATTAATCCAATCTTTATAAGAAAATTAATGAAAGTTGAAGTTACACTAAGTTTACTTAGGAATTACTTGATGTTTACCAAAGTTTTACAAAAGGTTTGTCTCAAAGGTTTACCGAAGATAAATAACCTTAATTAAGTTATTAAATACAAATTTACATATTTTTTTTTAATTAATATTTGCCCAAGGTTTATTTTGATAAATAAGTTAATTAAATATAAATTTACATATTTTTGGCTAATTAAGTTAATTAAACAATGATTAAAAATAAATAAATGCATATATAAGGATAATTGGTGGCTATATAAATTAATGAAATTCTTATTAAATCCATGTTTAACAGATGAAATATGATAATTTTTTTTGTCTTAATTAGATGAAAAATATGCTAAATACACAATGAAATCGAATATAGATAAAAATGAAAATAAAGAAAATTAGAATAAAATGCAGAAATGATGACGGCAAAATTGAAAAAAACTTTAAAACATTGGTGAACAGTGTAAAATCCTCTTTGATCAATTCTTCATTTACGCAAAACTTCATGAATTAATTTAGTGTGGATGATTAATGTAGGTTCGATAATAATATGAGTGTGATGGATAACCCATAATTATTATTTTAAGTGTAATAAGTTTCTCCTGTTATTAACTCTTATCCCCTATATAATGTTGAAAAGGGATAAAAGAAAATAAGTGATGTTGATAAGAATTTTATCATTTTGAGTTAGGAAACGAGAGAAATTCTTGGTGCAAATTCCTCGAAATTGTTCATACCAAAATGAAATCGGCGAAATTAGGTTCTTTTCTATGTCCTCTATCTCATTTAAACTCGTTTTATGCTCTAAATTACATGTTTTAGATCCTAGGATTGGATTACCAAGTTAATTGGTTAAATTGACTTTCTATCAAGTGGTATTAGAGCCAAATCACATATTTTTAGAGCATTTTTCATATTTTTCTCATTAAGTTAAGAAGAAAAACTTGAGTTTTGAAGTGACAATCGGATTCGGTGAACTTTTTGGTGAAAAATTGTAGAGAAAAATAGAGTTCGGGCAAGGGGAAGAAGCTGTGCATGCGCCAGCAACATGCGTGGGCGTGCTTTCAGGCGGTTAAGGGTTGTCTCTGGCGCATGTAATACACGCTCCAAAGGACATGCATGGGCTCTTGGGATGCGGTGGCAAGGGCCTATTAGGCGCATGAATTTCATACACGTGCCCCTCTTTAGCCCTCATTTTTTCTGTTTTTACCCCTGAAGTTTATGAATTTTTCAATCAAGTCCTTATTTAGTTATTTTTCACTCATTGAAACCTTTTTTTGCCTGGTTTTGATCAGAACTAATTTAGATTTTCTAAATTAATTTTTAAAAGCCATATTTGAGAAAAATTGTGACATTTTAAGAGAGAAATAATTCATCTCATGATATTCAATTTATGCAAGGACATAAAATTGTCATATCTGGAAAAGTAATTTTTCTCATTTAAAATTAACAATGTAATTGATTAAATTATTATGAACATAATATTTCATAACATTTAGCCCTGAGTCCATAAAGAAAGAAAGCTATGTTATTAAGTTATTTTTAAGGCAATAAATAAGGCGTATCTGGGTATAAGGATTTATTTTAAAATCAGTTAAAATATAGTCACCAAAGTGGATTTTTTGGCTAAGCTTTTAAGAAATATTTGGATATGTTTTTGGGATGTCTCAGGTTTAATTTATAATTATTCAGCTCAAAGGTGTTTATTATAAATTAAATTTGGAGATGGAGAATATAAGACATGATTTGGAATGAGATGGTACAAGTGGTTTATATACCCAAATATGGTAAATTTGCAAGTATTTGGTAAATTTCCAGATCGTGCTTATATTAATTTACTATTGCATGTTATATATTATGTCCAAAGGTATTTATATAATGATGCGCTGAAATTCTTGGATTAATACTCTTATATGACTTTGAGTATTTTTATTGTCTTGTACTAAAGTATTATATTGTTGATTTTTTCAGTCATCTTCTTAGTTAACAATAAAATATAATTACTATTGAAATGCTGATTGACTCTAATTATAAGATGTGGAAGAGAGATATGGAATTGGCTATGGAGTTGATAGAAATTGATATTGCCTTGATAACTCCCAAGCCAGTGTAAGGGGGGCAATCTTGTAGGCCATCTTGTAATCCGGGGGAGAAGAACATTGTAATAAAAGGGCGAAACAGTCTTTTCAAATTTAATTTTATTTTTGTAATTTCAAGGGGAGTGATGGGTGGAACATATTGATGTTTCCTCCTGCCAAGTCCCAACATGCCTCTAATGCTCTTTAGGGGGGAGTGACCATTAGGGGGGAGTGACTAGTCACCAATTGGACTAGTTGCTTGGATTGGAAGCTTGACGGGCTTGTTCGCCTTGTGGGTGCCCCCTACCCATACGAACATGCTAGAATGGTTTGACCATCTTTGTAATACTCAATCAAATATTAATGAAATGCTTGCTCGGTTTCTACTCATTCTGTGCCTTTCTTTATGTGGTTGTGCCTATTCGATATGATGCCATGGTTATGCAATTGCTTGTTGTATTTATGTGCTATTTTGGTTATGCTATTGTACCATGCTT
>CATIWF010126269.1:0-44175 GCA_949630135.1 Balakata baccata
ATTTTAATTTTAAAAAATAATTAAATTAATTTTTAAAATGTATAAACTTGCAATTATTAGGAAATATTCAGGCTTGAGCAAATACTTTTGCAAATAAAAATATTTTAGTAAATTAATTTTAAGATAATATATATATATATAGAGCATAATTATATATATACATGTTAAAGCAGAACCTTAATTTAAAGATATGTTTGAAATAGATTCAGTTCTTCAAATTCACTAAAATATTATACAATTATGTACTATATTAATAATAATAATAATAATTTTAAGAATAACAGCTTTTTCAATTGGAATATGAATATGAACAAAAACAAACTAAAGTCCTATAAATCTGAAATTTGCTTAAGAACTCTTCAAGTACAAGTGCATGCAATAGGCTAATATTGATAGTTTGAGAGGCCAATATTTAAGAGAAATTTTTGCTGATTATCGATATTTAACTTCTCTTTTTAAAATTATCGGCTTTTTTCTTTCTTTCTTTGCATTTTTACCGAAATAAATTTCTTTTTGTTAGAAATAAATACAAGGAAAAATAAGAAAATTGTTAATTCAATATTCAAAATAGTAGAAATGGAAAAACTAATCTGATGTCTGTGTAGCACACAGTTTCTTTAAGATAAATTCGCCTTCTACACAGGTGTTTAGGATAACCGGCGTTTGTCTCCAAGGATACAACAGATTCCAAGTAGTTGTTGAACACACAACACCTACTTACATCGAACTTTGCTTTGCCACAACATCTATTACTTGAGAAGAAGAAGGAGAAAAAAGAAAAAAACAATCAAAGTATGCTCTTATCAACAACTTCAAAATTCAAGCCTAAACCACCTATTTATACTAGATGGAGGAGACAATGGATTAATTATGATTAATTTCCTTTAAAGACTGCTAATAATGCCTTTGTAACTCTCAAATAATGGTGAAGTTAATCTTTGAAACATTAGAAATGACATTCCAAAAGACATGAAGCTCAAAAATCCATTCTGGAACAAAATCCACACGGGAGTGTGGATTTGTCTTGCTCACTCATCCTACAGACACATCAACACGACCGTGTGGATCCACACGGGCGTGTCAGTGGCCTAGCCGTGTGGATCCACACGGGCATGGCAGAATGCCAACCGCGTGGATCAACACAGGAGTATTGCCAAATTTTCCAGAAATAAAAAAATAAATTGAAAAAAATTGGGCTTGTTCAGGACTACGAGATTTTGGGCCGACATTTGTGTACGCAGGTCGCGCATTGGCCCATCCCGGCCCATGGATTTGCACCCCCCTGCGCCTGAGTGCGCGAGGGGGCGCCTTCCATTCTACTTTTCTTACCCATGTAAGAATGCATCTTTATATATAAACACAAGTCTAACTTCAATTTTTAGTGATGTAGGACAAACTCCCACTCACTTTTCACCTTTAAATCTCCTTATCAAGGAGCTTACTTTGAGCTTCAATTTCTATTCACACAATTTCCATTTTGAGTATATGAATATATTAATTCATAGTCCTCATGTCAAGAAACATATATCCGGGTCTTTCTCCCAAAACTGAGTTGTGGAACCCACCCGAATAATCCTCTCAAAATGGCTCATAATCACATTTTTTCCAACAATTAATTTATTAAAAAAGGTTCATTAGAAATAAAATAAATATTCATTAGTTTATTGTTGGTTCATTAGCAATAAATTATATTATGAATTAAAAAATAATAAAATAAAATAAAATAATATTTTTTAAATTAAATACAAAATGCATATTCTTCAAAAGAATTCAATAGATTCGTACACAAATTAAAATAAAAAAATAATATAATATCAATTAAATTAAATACATAAATAAATATAATAAGCTTTTACTAATAAACTAATGAATCTTTATTGATAAACTAATGAACTTATATTTTATTCCTAATAGTTATAGTTTTATAAGAAACGAACATGTGTCAATAAATAATAAATATTTTACTTTTATTACTAGTGAATCTACAATTTATAACAAATGAGTCTATAGTTTATAAAATATAATTTACTATAATGAATATATAGTTTACAATAAATAAATATTTATTAATAAACTAATAAATTTTTATTTTATTCATAATGAACCTACAGTTTTATAACAAATGGACATTTTTCGATAAACTAATGAACATACCTATAACGGATTATAAATATTTATAAAATTGTCATTGTGTGTTTAATAACTATGTAGATTATAAATATTTATAAAATTGTCATTGTATGTTCAATAAATATGTAAGTTTATTTTATTTATAAAATTGTCACTGTTTCTCACATATATATAAAGAACATTTGGTCTACAATACTACATGGACCGGGATCCACGACATAACAATAATCCACCTACATATATCCAAGGGAATTTTTCATAAATACAAAAAAAATGAGAAATAATTACAACTTTACCTTCTATTAATGTTTTTTTTCAATTTTACTGAAAAATATTTTCAACAATTACAACAGTATCTAAATCTCAAAATCACTCCAAAATATATTCAGATGATATATTTTCGGCATACCTTAGAGATATAGATGGTAATTTTAGTCCGACCAGCGGTGCCCCGCCTCAACTCTAAATTTTTTTGTATCGGGAACGGGGCGGGGACGGTATATACATTCCCTGCCCCGATAATTTTATTTATATATTATATATATTTATACATATACTATTATATTTTTTAACATAATTAATAAATTTAAAAATAATAAAATAAGAATATAATATTTATTTAAAGTAAAAAAATTTTATTTAAAAAATTATATAATTAAAATAATAAAAATAAAAAATAATTTTAAATATTGAAAAAAATAAATAATATAAATCGAGGGTCTGATTGGATCAGATCGGGGATCTCCGTCCTCGTTTGATGCAGGGATAGGGACCAAACAATTTTTTTCGTCAGGGATCGGAGTGGAGTTTCAGGGTTAGGGAAGGAAAAATCCGCACCGAACCCGCCCTGTTGCCACTCCTTCTTGGGGATATCTTAGTTCAATTTTCACCAAAAAACAATAATAAGGACAATGAAATTATTATAGAAGAAGAAGAATATAATTTAATCAAAACTTGAAACATTACAAAATCTCAAACAAATACCAACTTCCAGAATACCTTGGGTATATGTTGGGAATTTTTTAGGAATATCTTGGGATACTTTGGGTATACATTGATAATTCTCAAGGAATTTTCTTCTGAATATCTTAGGAATTCTTTAGGAATATCTTGAGATACTTTGGGTAAACATTGAGAATTTTCAAAGAATTTCCTAAAAGAAATTCTTTAGAAATATATTGGTTATATCTTGGGGATACCTTAGGAATTTCATGAGAATATCTCAAGTATACTATGGGGATACTTTGGGTATAATTTGGAATTTCCTTGAGATTCCTTTGAAGAAATTCCCTGGAAATACCTTAAGGATATTTCAGTATACCTTTGAAAATTTAATAAGGATGCTTTGGGTATATCTTGCGGATGCTCTGGGTATATCTTGGGAATTACTTGGAAGGAATTCTTTAAAAATACCTTGGAGATATTTTGATATACCTTTGGAAATTCTACGAAAATATCTCTAGTATATTTTAGGGATATTTTAGGTATATATTGAGAATATCTTAGTGAAAAATATATTGAGAATATCTTAATGATTTTCACCCAAAAAAATAAGAATAAAAAAAATCAACAACATATACAAAAACTTAAAAAAAGTAAATAAACATATTTAATCTCAAAACTTTCCCTTAGAACAACCCGACGAACTCATTGAACAGACGTTAGAGATATTCGGCGAAACAAGAATCAATTGTTGCAATGGATGTGGACGACTTGGACCCGTGGAGATATTTGGCAAGACGCTGATTTCATTGACAATTTCGAGAACAATTTTAAGACTCTAATATCAATTGAGGCAATTTAGTTGTTTGCAATCAATTGATTTGACAAATCTGGTGTCATTGATTTTTTCTTATTAGAGCTAACTATATTTTCATCCTCTTTCACTTTATCAACTAATGGAAATATCTTCGAGTATCAACAACCACACCATTAAAACCTAGTTCTAACATATTTGATATGGTGATGACAGTAACCAGAGGAGAAAGATGAGAAGGAGAGAAGCAGCGTACTGTAGATGGAGAAGAATGAGAAAATGATTTCGGTAAAATTAAAAGGAAAATATGTAAAAATGAAAGAAAAGAATATTGGCTTTATTTTTGTAAATAAAATGATAAGTGTATGTGTTTGATGAAATTTTATCTATATCCAAATCTAAACGAGCATCAAGATCACCTAACATGCCAACTTTAACAACTTGGATGAAATTTGTTAATGCCTGGCTCAGATGGGCTTGGACAATGAAACTATTAGAAAATGAGGAAATTTCACACAACACTGAATTTTTTGTTTTATTTACAAAAATAACTCTGCTTTTTGATCTTTTCATTCTAATTGAAAATAATTTTTTTTACTGATTTTTTGAATTTTTATTTCTAGAGAGCGAAAGAAAAAAGAACCAGACAACGAAGACTCAGAGCATCAGTACAATCGTTGTTGGTGACCATAATCAATGAGAAGAAAAGAAGGAAATGGAATCCCAAGTTGGTTTATTGAGGAGGAAAAGGATTTAGTGAAAAACAATCTCTTGGAGGCATATCGTGAAATGGATCTCTAACTCAATAAGAGCACTGGTTATAGTTACAAAAATTGCAATATTGTTATGTGAATCTGAGAATGGAAAGGAAATGGTCTCTGCTACTGAAAAGAAATTTGATGATGAAATTGAATCTTAGCTTGGGACGCTCGCACCCGTAATGGCCAAGCTGTTATCAATATTTTTTTTCTTATTCTTTCTCTTTAATTAATTCTATAAAAAGATCAATGACTATGTATTTAATCTATTGATTTGATATGGCAATTTTATAAGAAATCATTTGATTTTCAGTTAGTCATTATAGAAGAATTTCAAACATAATCATAATTTTGTTCATCGAGAATTTTTGACATTGTTATTTAATCAATTTTTCTTTTTCTGTTTTTTTTTGTAAAGATTACCAAAGTATTCTCATAAAATTTCAAAAGTATATTCAAGGCATTTCTGAAATATACTCAAGGTATTCTCAGGGAATTATTTTCTAAGATATTCCCAAAATATACCCAAAATATTTTCAGATAATTTCTTGGAGGGAATTCTCAAAGAATTCTCAATGTGTATCAAAGTAATCTGAAAGTGTTTCGAAAGGTATACCAAATGCTCAATAAAGAATTGAATATTATTGTTTCCCATATTAATTTCTCGTATTAGAGAAAATGAAAATTTCATCAGCGTCATTAATTAGTTCATTCACTAGTTGTTTTTGTTTTATTTTTTATTTCATTGGAAACAACAAAGGAAACTAATTTTGATGCAACTCATGATGGAATGTTTGTTCAATTCCTTATAAATCATTTTGATACAGTGAATCAATCTCATCAACAATTTACTATCCAAACAATGCCTCATATTCTTCAGTCTTACAATCTTTCATTCGAAATCTCCAATTCAATATGTCCTCCACTCCAAAAACTATTATTTATCCTCATCGCATTGCACCACTCACATGTTCAAGCTGCAATCATTTGTGCAAGAAAAACATGGCTTGCAGATGAAAATCCGAAGCAGCAGCCATGACTCTACAAGAAAACATGGTTTACAAATAAAATTCGAAAAGTTGATGTCGATGTGGAAACTAAGACTCCTTAGGTTCAGGCTGGAACATCTCTCCGTGTAATTTTATAAATATATTTTTAGTGAAAGTGAAAAAAACTTTCAGTGTTAGTAATAATATAATACTTAGTGCGCTTTTGGACAATTGTGTAAAATTCTCTTACGCTATTGTTTTGCTGCTTAAAAATTATCAAAATCCATGAATTTTGCAAAATTTCTTATACATTAAAATCCTTCATTTTTCATAAATTTCATTTCCCACCTCTTAAGTGGAAAAATCCAAAATCCATAATTTTTTTTATCAATGAGGGGTTTTTGCCATATTCTTTTTATTCAAAGATTGTCCCTAATAAATTTATAATATTTCAACACTATCCTAATCATAAAAAAAACAAAAATAATTTTTTAAACTAATTGTTTTATTATTATTATTATATGCATTAAATTATTAATAAAAAATATTTTATTATGAGAGTACTATTAACTTTATTTTTTATATTTTATTATTATTTTCCAACTCTTAAAATAATTAATTTTATTTTTTTAATTTTTAAATATATGGTGAAATTGATTTTATATGTTTAATAATAATAAATTATCAATATTTAATAAAAGTTAAAATTGGAATTTCATTATTAAATCCATGAATTATAGTCATTTAAACCAAACATAAATATAAGTAAAATTATACTATCAATCTTAAAATCCACGAATAAAATCCATAAATTTCACGATTTATATATTGTATAAAATTCATGGATTTTAAAATTCATTAATCTAAACGGTGCATTAGAAAAAAGTATATAGAACACGTTTTCTTTTTATCAATGTTTACTTTTTCACTCTATTCTAATTAAATTACCTTGTACACGCGTTTTGAAATTAATGGCGGCAGTTTATATGTATTTAGAATGTTAAGCAGCAGTTTCACTTTAAATAAAACACTTTTCCAGGTTAGTGCCCTACAGTTTTTTGAAGTCTTAATTTTGGAAAAGAAAAAATTTATTAGACGTTAATTTGGGACAGTTTGAATTTGAGTAATTAACCTTCTGAAAGTCATTGCATTTGGAAAAACACTTGGTTATTGCATTTTTTAAAAACTATTGGTTCCCTTGTGTATCACCAACGAAATCCAGTATACATATAGGAGGGGAGGGGTTAGCACTGAGGACTTTTTCCCAGAATAACGCAGATTTATGTTGATTTGATAATTATATTGGGGAGTTGTAGTATTCCTATGTCTAGGAAGATTCAATTTATCCTAGAAACATCTCAGGTCACACGAATTAGGAGTACAACCATTATGAAAATACATGTCATTAGGAAAATCACAAGCCATGTGAAGCATGTTGTCTTGGAACTTTTTGAGTATATCTCCATGGCTCTTATATTGGCACGACCAGTGCTAGCCAAGCTCTGCTCAACTGCTTTCTCCGTTGAATCAAGTATCTGCAATCCAACAAATTATCAGGTTCCATTTATAATTAGCCACCTAGCATATGAATGAAAATTTTTTCTCATTTTTCCAGTTCATCCTTCCGCTTTTCTGCAACTACATTTTATCATTCTTCTTCCTTTTCAAAAGTTATTTCATGTGCAGAGAAACTAGGCCAACTGACCAACAGTAATCTATTTTACGGATGACTGGACATCATTCATGGAAAGAAACCCACTGAACTGATTAGGCAGCCAAAACTGCTATGACCTTAATTGTACAAAAATTTTCGGACCCTATGTGAGTCTGCTCACCTAGGATTTCTCAGTATACACCAACGATAAATCCTTTTAATGACAACAAGCATCATATAGTAGCCTATACTGAAGCATTTAAGAAGTTATATGCCCTAATGATAATGATTGATGCAGTTGCCAATAATAGAAAATCTTGTCCACAAAAGACCATTCGCATAGAAGGGAAACTGCAATGAAATCCACAAGAGCTTTCAGTAGATTATCATATTGATCCAGTCCCAATCATAAAAGTGAAAATGATGGGTAGAGAAGAATCCTCAATTAGCAAAGTTTTGGAACCTATATTGAGGACCATAATATTAATAATCACTAGGCCATCAACCACTATGAAGCCGCTTCCAGAAAAGGTAGGAAATATGGAATATAGTTCAAGACTTTTAATAATTAAATCAACAGACAACAGACATTAAACATCAATCCGTAAATCTCATATTCTACCAGTAATTGAATCGCATATCATATTAGAAAAAATTTAGTAAAATTCCATAAAACAAATGAACTACCATATTGTCCAACCCTGTCTCCTCCAAGACATGTGAGACGTACTGTCCATACTGTTTATCACAACTAAACTTGCACATCTCCCCGGATAATAATTAGTTTGCATGAATTATACTATGTAAGCCCCACAGCACAATAAAAAAAAAGTTACCTTTTCAGTATTTTGTAGGGACTGACTCATCAACAGACTACTTTCTTTGAGTTGCCGTGCCAACCCAACCATTTCATCAGTCAGGTCCTCTTGAAGCTTCCTGTTAGAGGAGAAAGAAGATAATAAAAACTTCCAGCAATAAGATACGTAAAACAGGTTTTGTTCAACTATTTTATGCTTTTATCACGACAATTTTCCACATTCAGTTCAGAGGAATTGGTTAACACACTATAAGTAGCATCTTACATAGTTGAGTGTAGCCAGCTGAATTATATGTACCTGTGCTTTTCAATGTGTGCTTTTGCAGCAGTATCCAGTTTGACAGGAGATGATGTATCAACCTGAGTAGTATCGCGAGTTCTATGATCAAGATTCGATGCTGTGCTGTTTGATGAGCCAGACAATCAAATGAAAACAAAATATAATCCAACTAAGGGAGAGAACGGTGAAAAACAAGGCAATAAATATTAGGAGATTCAATTACGCAAATCTTCTTCTCAAGCCAGGAGAAGAGGGAAATTGAGTTTCTCCATCGGCATTAGCAATTTCTTTTGCAGAATTTCCAGTAAAAGGCTCTTCAGATACCTGAACATGAAGCTGAAAATTAGCTACACGTGGTAAGCAATTATAACTACAACTAGTGGCAACATCAATAATTTAAGATAAGGAAATTAAGGCAACATCCAAAAACACATGTATGGATGGTTATGGATATCAGATCTGCTATTTACATGAGTATAATCCTATCAAATGAAAAACACGATATTCAACAGCAGAAAAACAACTTTTCCACTCAAGGCCCATTCATGAAATGTAGTTAAAAATTTTATCCATCAATTCAATTCATCATCAATACAACTAGCTCTAGATAACATTTCTAAATTTCACAATGACATGATTGAGACAATAGTGAACCAAAGCATACAGATAAAACGCACCGATGGGGCAGCTAATCTAGAAGCAATCGTTTCAACCATTTCTGAATAATCGTTCAACTTGGCCTTTGAACTTCTGTGGCGATGTATGAATAAAAAGGACGTTAGAATAGCATTTCATATAAAGCTTAGGAAAATTTTGTAATAGAATCATCAAACTTGAACGACTTTTGAGGGGAGAAATTTTTAAAAGCAACAACAAGAGAGCCTCTTATCATTTCATCATTTAGAAAAAAAAAAAAAAAAAAAGCTTGTCATGGAATTTTTTATTCTATCCAGAAACAATGACCAGCGATAAGGAAAGCAAGCAATCAAATGCTAAGCTAGAAAAATGTGGAACTCCGCCTGAGAAAGCTTAGTAAATCTGTGAAGACTTTGAGTAGTTTTCCTTGAAAAGTACAATAGAAAAGCCTCAAACAATTGATTGCATCACAAATGTGGAGGAAAGTCATAATTGGCAACAAAATTAACAGAAGAAAATAATAACAAAAAACACGGACCGAGGCAATCCATCTGGAGTTCTCTCTTCAGCCAGTTGTTCCAATTGTTCACGTAAAGTAGCAACATGCTGCAAAGTTCCATTGTTCACATTATCAATTAAATACAATTAGATTCCCAAATGAAAAGCTAGAAATGATGGATTTGAGATTAACACGGCGCTAATGCAAATTACAGAAATTAGATTTTTTTTTAAAAAGCGTAAACAAGCATTATAAAAAAAAGAGTAGTTGCAGTCCCAAGAGTTATGAAAGTACATGTATAAGCTTTGCTTCATTTTGTTGCTGAGGTGCAGCCGCAAGCAACCTCCTCAAGTTTATTTCTGTTTTACTGATTCCCATCACAAGATCCTGAAGCATACACAAAGAAGGAAGAGATGTAAGATCGAAACCAAACCTTATCGAATTCAAAGGAATTAAGATCAATAACTCATGATTACAAATTTTGAAAGATAAATACCACTTGAGAGGAAAATTCTAAGTGTGATGACACCTTTCTGGTCGCGGTGGCGCGCGACTGGAATAATCACCTGAATGTCATTGAAAACATGTCTCCGGCTGGGGACGATCAGATGATGCACGATGATGTTAACAAGTCCTCGACATCTGATTGGCACAAAAACCTTGAAACTATGCCGTTTTGGATGAGAAAGAAGCGTAAACGTAACACCGTTAAATCGGACTGGAACGGGATTGGTGAGCTAGAGTCATAATATAATCGGTTTAATCTAAGACTGTGGGCCTAGGCCCTAACTTCTTAATCTGTGATATGATTGATACAAAAGGAGAATTCTGATCGTAATTTATCTTCCGATCCGCAGGTAATAAGAGTCAAAAATAATTTTTTAGGAAAAAAGTGCAAATTAGCTCATAAATTATATTCTATTAAATGAGTTATTTTCTCAATTTTGACCGAATGCAAATAAATTTTCGAAAATGTAATTAAACCCCTTACATATATTAGTTTTTTTAAATAAAAATCGTGAGCCAATTTGGTCTGTTGAGGGGTGACTCGCTCCATATGATATAGTTTAGGAGCTAATTTGCATATAATTTAAAATTCGATGACTTATTTGTACTGAGTCAAAATTGAGGAAATGACTTTTTTTATAAAAAAAAAATTTCTCTTTCATCGCTAATTAATTAGAAGATGAAAGTTAAAAAATGTCGGAGTGTTCTTAGTATTCATCTTATTACTTCCTGAAAAGAAATTAAAAGAAAGCATATACATGGAAGAAAAATCCAAAAAACAACACTTAAATTAATAAGACTATTTGTAGTTAATACAACCACACTACTTAATTAATTAATCCCATATTTTACAAGCATAAAGCCCCTGAAGATTCATGTTTTCCTACTATAATTAAATCTCCTGCCTGTATAATTTAGGAGTCTCCCATCCCATAGGCTTCTCAATTATATATGCTCACCAACAAAGGATTTCTCTTCTGTCATCCTACAGTCATCCTTGCCATCAAGCCTGTTGTTGAGCTTCATAGTCTCGTCATGGCTGCGATATATCACAGCGATTGATCTTGTATCAAAATCTTTAACAAAATGGCTCTCTTTTATAGCATCTGAATCTTTAACAAACAGATCTTTGATTGCTTCTGGCATTGGCTGATTTCGTACCATGCTCTTCCAATAATCTTCTGGCAAGTTTCTTGCATGGTTGAGATTCACAAGCTGCAAAAAATTATATAGCATGAAAAGAATTGATTAATGCATAATATGATATATGAAAGTTAACGTATAAATACTAATGATTAAAGGAAAATAAAGAATTAAAGATAGAGTTTCTTGATTACTAGATGCTGACCATGAAAAGAAAGAAGATAAGGAAGAAACTGAATGTGGGTTTCATGTTTTTTATGCACTTATTGAATTCTGCTACTTACTATACTATGCTCGGCTCTTTCCTCCAGTTTCTTGACTTAATGCCACTATTTATAGGCAAATGAAGTGAATATAATAATTTCTTTGAATCACGATATTCATTTCAAACTTTAAAGATTTGTAATAATTTATATAAAAAAATTACTAAAAAAAACTGGACTAAGTTGGCCTAGTCCAGCTAGTGATCCACAAACACTACCTCACCTTCTATTTTATTTATCAAATTGGGAAGGTTCAACTAATACTATCTTCAGGATTGTATAAAGTATATATATATATATATATATATATATATATATATATTCTCAGTTGCTGTAGCAAATTGTAGGAACAAAAAACAAAGGATTAGTTAAGTACAGACAATTGATTTTTATAATATATATATATAATTCTATTTCATAGCAAATTATAAGATATAATTTTCATTTTTTTTTAACAAAGTCAATTTCCTTTACCTGGTACTTGTGGCAGCTACTATTTCGAGTGTTGATGACCTAAGCACACACCCAATACACAATATAAATAAATATTAATTCGTTGAAGATCCAACAAGAGCTGTACTTGACTCGTGTTTTTTCCTATCAAATATAATTAAATATGATACATTTTTGTCCATTTTCTCTAATATATTTAATCTTGTCTTCAAGGCAAAAAGAACAAATCTAGTTGACTTATTTTGAAGTTGACTTCGCAATAGAAGATGTCCATTGAAAATAAATTTCTTTTATATTGGAAACTATAAAAGCACTATTTAGCATTCTTCAATCATAATACATGAACAAATGATAATAGTCTTCAATAAGAGTTGATTATTTATAAGGTGGTTTTTCCTCATTATAAATAAAATAATATGCTTATTAAAAAAAGAGAGTTGATTATCCATAAATTTAATTATTAAATGGCAAATCAAACATTAATTATAGCAATATAAAGCACAATAATATTGTTACAAATATATATAGAGAGAGAGCATAAGTCATATACCTCCTCTTCCAATTGTTTAAATTTATCATTTTATCTCTTAAAATTTTTTTATTCATTTTACCATCCGCAATTGATTTTTGATTTATATTATTTTTTTATAAAAATTTACATGTGATCCCCTAATATTAATGTGATAAATAAACATATTTAACTTGATTAATTATGCCATGTAGGCTATAAGCATGCTTTTACAAACTTTATAAAAGATAATACAGATCAAATTCAATTATTAGCGGTAAAGTGGATATAAAAAATAGAAGGTAAAATGATAAATTTGAATAATTATATATATGGATGGAGACCCTTATACATTGATGGTTTAACATAAAAAGAAGTGACTGATACAGATGACTAAAGAATAGTGAAAAACATAGTGGGATTGGGGCATTGACTTTCTGACAAGATTGAAAAACTGAAAAAAAGACAATTTGTGCAGGTTGAAATTAGATTCTTCAACTAACGATCAGCCTTAGAGAAAGGGGTGTGATTATATATATATGGAGAGGTGCCCACAATTTGGTTGGATTTATCTGCCAAAGTCAACTGGTATGATGGGTGGCTTGTGAAAATATGTATGTGTTTTTTTTTCTTTATGTGCGAATGGTTTTGTAACGAATACATGCCATTTCTGTGTACTTAATTATAAAACTAAAAAATAATTTTTTTTTGAGTAATATTATGATGTATCCGGTGTAATTTATATCCGGTGCCTTAAAACTATTGGATTATAAACTTTGGTTGGCTTTGTTAAGTCAAAAAAAAAAAAAAAAAGTGTGTAGTCTCATCGATCTTTTGTGGTTTAAACTTTAAACAATGCTAATTATTGAAGACCAGAGGAATTCCTAAGCAAGTTATTATAACCTTTCTTGATTTTCAGCATTTCTTTTAACTTTCATTTACTTGAACTTTTAATTTGTAACAATTTTAATTTTTGTTTATAATACAAATGTCATACTAATATATATATATATATATTATTTTTCTCTCATACGAAGATAATATATATATATATATATATATATATATATATTATCTTCGTATGAGAGAAAACTAAAAGAAAACGAAGACAAAAAATCACTGGTTGTTGTATTGGGTCAGTGTTTTTGGGTCCCTCTTAGGGTGACGTGGCCGTTGTGTAAGGTGATAAGTTTGATAAAATTCTAAGGTTAGAGGAAAAAGATAATAATAATAATAATAATAATAATAATAATACTACGTTCATTTTGTCAACCTGAAATTAAAGGGCAAACATTTCTTGCAATTAAATAATTAAAGTTTATTTAAAATAGTGCGGATGAGTTGTATAGAATTTTTTCAATTTAATATGAGATTTTGAATTCAAACCATAAAAATATAATTATTTTAAAATTTTTATCGAAGTATTTTATGCCTTTCGGAATTTTTTTTTTATCATAAATAGGATTAGTTCCAATTTATTGTAGTCCGCACCAAAAAAATGGTTAAAGGTCAATCTTTGTTATGATGATGAATGTGATTGACACGTTAATTTTATTGCAGTGATAAGCATATGATCTCTTGGGAAAGAGATAAACACAAGCCACATGCATTCACTAGATATGAACATAGTGATGAAAATCCATCAAAATTTATTTTTTGAATTATGGAAAGTTTATGGGTCATCATTTTTTTTTATTTAAAAGAAACTATAACAAAATTGGATTTCCTTTATATTTGATTATAAGTATAAAAATGAAAATGATAAAAAAAAAGGATGAAAACCACAGCCACATGCATTCACACTGACAAGATGCATGGAGGAATAGAGAATATTTTAAGTAGGACATGCAATCACTAATTGGGGTCTAGGTTCCACCAAGTGGAAACAAACAATTTTTTTTTCCCTTCATCCAAACATGTCAATGTTAAAAGATGTTTGAATAAATGGATTTTTAACCTAATTCATTATAAAAATTAATTTAAAGGAAGAGAGATGAACAAACTTAAAAGGTATATATATATATATTTAAATAAATGAATTTTGATCTAACTCATTATCAAAATTAGATTAAAGGAAGAGAGATGTCGAATTATATGTATAAGTGCAAACTTTTTGACTTAAATTCCATAGTAAAATGACTACAGCAATTCTAAAAGCTGCAGGCCATTGGACTCAAAAGTTTTGTTTGTGGTATTGGTATCAACTTAATGGAAGTTCAAATGCATGCCATTGAACTAGAACAGGAAGTACCACCACCCAACTAAAATTGTAGTCTTTCTATCATACAATAGAATAAAACATCTTTAACTGTTGAGTGTTGACGGTTAAGGGACGTTAGACTCAAAATTTTCGAGACATCTCACATCGTCTAACTAATATATATATATATTATAATTAATGTCTATTTAAATTAAGGGAGTGTTTGGTTCATAAAAAAAAATGAATGAGAATGAAAATAAAAATTAGTGATTCTCGTTATTAATATTTGGTTAGAGAAAAAATAAATAAAAATGAGAATATGATTCGCCCATCAATGAGAATCATCCATTCTCCTCTCTCCATTAGAGAATAAAAAAATTATTTCTACGAAAATAAAGTTTAATTAACTAAATATAAATTATAATCATTTTTTTAATTTTTAAGTAGACTTTTAATTAATGTTAGAAGACATTATAAAAAATATTATTTTAATAATACTATATTTTAATAATGATAAAATTAAAAGTATAGTTATTTTAAATAAGTAGAATTTAAATATAATTTAAGTTTAAATAATTTGTGAATCTAAACTATATTATTTTATAAAAATTATATTATTTTATTGTTTATCAATAAATTGATATTTCAAAATAAATATATTTATATAAATATAATAATTTAATCGAAGATGTACAAGTTGAATTTTATTATCATTCTTTAATAAAACTGAATCAAACAATATATTAAAATCAATCATTATTATTCCGCTTCATTCAAATTCTTGTTTTTATTTTCATTCTCACTTTTGAACCAAAACGGTTCCTAAGATTTTTTTTTTTTTTTTCCTTTCTAGAGTTGAGGATTTATCTTATAAAAAAAATTATCTTGATTTGAAAGTTTTTATAACAAATTTATCTGATTTATATGTAATCAGACCACAAATTTGATTATTAATATGCGAAAGGCTTTACTTTTGACATACAAGATATAGTATAACATTATCATCAAATAGGCTTTACCATATAATTTATTTTTAATTGAAATTCAGATAATATCACATTATAGTTTCACTTTAATTTCAGATATAGTCAACCAGACAGAATCTTCTTAGTATGATTTTTTTTTTTTCTTTTCTAAAAATTCGAACTTAAATTAATCTCTTAAAAAAGAGTTAGACTTTTTATACCAGTAGAACACTGTTCTGAACTTCTTTTCTCTTTTCCTAGAAAGCAAGGATAGTGATATCAACTCTTATATATATCTGGCATTTTACAGCTTGATCTAATTGGTTAATTGGTGACCACAAATCAGTTCTAAAAAATATTTTGATATAGTTTGAATTATCACAAAGTTTAATATAATTATATCTGAGAATTGTATGTAAGGCAAAGTTTATGTATATGTCTAAAACCAAACAAGGCCAAATAATTTTCATAAACAATATAAATACAAAAGCTTTTTTATGTTTGTTAGACAAGTTGACTCTTATTATACAATCTGTTGATCTGTGTCAGTGTCTCTGCTCAGCCTGCTATATTTAGAGTTTCTCCATTAAAATAGTGCACAATTATTTGATCAGTGCTATAGAAATTTGTTGTAAACGGAAGTGATTTTGAGAGAGAGAGAGATTTTGGTCCAAAATAGATATTTCAAAAAAAAAATTTTATCGAAACATGCAAACATATTTTACATAATATGCAAATACACTTTGTATGTTAATTTTGAATATTTATTCATAATAATAATATTCATTTATCAATATAATCTCATAATTTTTAGAATAAAATACAAAAATAAAATGTTAAGACAAATATTTTAGAACTAAGTTCACCAAAGTTACAAACCAAACAAAAAAACTAAAAGTTTGAATTGTTTTTAAAGAAACTCATTTGCTAGTCAAAGATGTATAATTACTAAATATTTTTTTTCTCTATTTTTCTTCTTGAAAACAAGAGGAATATTTTTTTTTCTTCCTTTTTTTTCTCTCTTTTTTTCTTTTCTTTTTTTCTTTCTCCTTTTATTTCTCTCTTCTTCCTTCCTTCTCACTTTTTGCCTCCTCTCCACTCTATCTTATCTCTTGCTTTTCTTTGTTTTATTCAATTAAATGAATAAGCAATGTGGCAAGGTAAGATGGATAAATATTATAAGGTAAGGTGTTTTATTTTTATTGGCAAGAGTGGCAAAATGCATTAATGGTTTAATGCAAAGTGGCATATAAATGGAGAAAGATGGTGAAAGAACTAATACCACATTAATCATGGTAATTACTTTAATATACCATTGTGATTAATTTAATTAACAACTTAATTAAATTATGATAAATTTTAATTAATACTTTAATTAAAATTATATAGAAGAAATAGTTAAAATTAATCAATTAATTGAAACTCAAATAATATAAGTGATCATTTCTAATTTAATTCTCAATTAAATTAATTTTCACATCATAAATATTGACTAGCCAAATTATTTAATATGGATGTGACTTATAAGGTCATTTATTTTATGGAAATGGAAATATAATATTAAGTTTTTAATATTATATTGGACACTATTTCCGAATTTCTTGTATATCTGGACATATTAAGTATCCCTTTGAAATTCTCCTTTAATTACCGATAAAATCTCAAATAATAATTTGAACTTTAAATTATAATATTAAGTCATCTTTTTATAATCCCGATATTGATTAGGGTCACAGCATGTCAAACTCGGTCAATATACTAATGAGTGACAATTTGTATTTTGATTAAAATAAAACTTATTATTATTAGTCTAACTAACAATATCGATCTTATATCGAATAACTCATATTTTTCCTAGTCATGAATTTATTTTATCAGAACCAAAATATTAACTCCATTAGGATCTTGCCCTAATGCTGCAGGGTAACGAGTCCTACTATTGGTAATCTTATGTCTCACTACATGACTAATTGTAGTGACTACGAGCTGGATTACCAAGCGTGGATAGTCCAGTATAAGGCAAGAGTATATCCACAACTACTCACAAAATAACAGTCTTGACACTTCAAGTCAAAGGATTTCGAGTCATAAAATACTCATATATTATGACCAAGATAATAACTGTTGATTTCGAGCACTACATATGCAGTTATTATCAATAATTATTATCAGGCGTCACTGTTCGGTACTCTTAACTCTTTAAGAATCCACTGGTTTATCTAGATATCATTATATCATAGAGAACGAGATTCCTCCTTAAAATAAATCATGTGATAACCTAGAAGTTCAATGAATGCTCAATTCACTGTCTTTTTCTGGTTATGAATATTTTTAAGATTATCTTTTACCTGAAATATTTATCTCATTATTATCAACAATTTGATAATAAATTTTCTGTAAATAATCAAAATGGCGGTATATTTTATAGTATAAAAGAATTACTACATTCATAATATAATTAACAACTTGAATATTTTATTTATTATAAATGTAAAATATACATGTGTCCATTATGATATATTATTTAATATATAAAAAGTAAATATAATAGAGCGCACACATCACTGATAACATAATTATTATTATAAAATTTGTAATTTGAATTATTCAATTTGATTCTTAATTGTTCCCTTATTTCAAAAGAAGAAGGATACGAAAGAAAGAAAGCAAGAAAATAATTTCAACTTTCAAGAAAAGAAGAGATGGGTATCCATTTTTCTTTCTGCAGAATAATCTTGTGTGTTCTTCTTGTTTTACTGGTAAATTCTATCTCCTATTGTCCAAGAAATTAAATTTCTCCGTCATCATTCTTTAATTTTCTAATTTTAATTTCTTGCAGTTTTGTGGAGACTATAGTGCCTGGAAGATACCTCACTTAGAATTCAAAGAAGAAGCTGATCAAGAATTTCAAGAAAGTTCAAAAGATAATCATCTGATAATCAAGAATGGCAATAATATGGGTCATAACATGGCTGATCTGGACCCTTCATTCATAGTTTTTTTTTTTCACCATACAAGATCTAGAAATTGGGAAAATGATTCCAATTTATTTCCGTAACAAAAACCCTTCTACTTCTCCCCATTTGCTATCGGGGGAAGAAACGGATTCAATCCCTTTCTCTTCAAAACAATCTTACCTTGAATTCTTCTCTTTCTCTAAAGATTCTCCTCAGGCCAAAGCCATGGAATATACTAAGGCAATGTGAAAGTGAACCCAATTGAAGGAGACAAGACTATGTGCTACTTCTTTGGAATCCATGCTTGATTTTGCAAGTGTCATCTTTGGATTGGACACCCAAATTATCAAAGTTTTAAATACTAATTATCTCGTAAAACCAGTTGCACAATTGCAAAATCATACTATACTGGAAAACCCTAGAGAAGTATTGGCATCAAAAATCATAGGCTGTCATATAATGCCTTACCCATTTGTGGTTTACTATTGCCATAGCAGGGAAGGAGACACTATTTGAGATAATATTAGGGGGTTAATTTCATCACAGTAAAATTATAAAATTTTTTTCTGACAAAAAAAATAGTTACTTAACTATATTTTCATTTTATGAATAAAATCATTTCCGATCAATTTTCCTATATGGATAACTTGAAATATGACGTGACGACTGATATATTACCAAAAATTTAATGTGCCAACTGATGTGTCTAAATAAATTTGATATGACAACTGATGTGTTATTAAAAAATTAGCGAAAGTAACTTTTATCCAACGAAAATATAGTTTAGTGAATTTTTTAAAACGAAAAAATATTTTATAATTTTACTATAATAAAAACAAATTTCAGTTACCATAAATCAATTTGTCCCTAGTATTATTAGGTGGTGAAAATGGAGAAAGAGTTGAAGCTACTGCAATTTGCCATATGGATCCTTCTCAATGGGATGGTGATCATGTGTCGTTTCGTCTGCTTAAAATCGAACCGGGTTCTTCTACGGTTTGCCATTTCTTGCCCAAAGATAATATAGTTTGGGTGCCTCTGTCTGCTAAATGAAATTAATTTTTAAGGAATATATAACATTAATTTAAATATGGTTGTAGTAATATATGAAATTATGTATGCTTTAGTTTTAGTGTTCTAGTCATGCTTTGTACATTCGCAGATATAGTCTAGCGCTAAGTGCATATATCAATTTAATTAAGTAAGAATTTAAGTTTCATTCCTCCTTTCTAAATTGTAACTAAGAAAAAAGTTATGCTCTATGCTAAAATAACAATTTATAAATAATGATTGCAGAAGCTAAATAGATTAAGAGAGTGTTTGATTTAGCTATTAGAGGTAATTTATAGCTCTTTAAACCTTTAAGAATAAAGGTATTTTATAAGATTTTCTAATTAGCAGCTGATAATTAATTCTAACTTCAATCAGTTATTATTTGAAAAAACTCAAATTTTTCCATCAATTATTAGCTGATTTAATTTTATTTTTAAATTGGACTATATTATTCTTATATATTTTATTAATTACAAAATATTTATTTCCTCCACATTAAATTTTTCAATCAATAAATTATTTATAATTACAAATAATATTTAAACTAGTAATTTAATATTATTATTTTATATATATATATATATATATAATATTTCTAATTGTCATATATGGCAAGTGTAAGGGGATGGTTACCTCATATTATATAGCTTATGGCTCGTTGAGCCTTTTAAATGTATATGTGAGGTGTCTCCTCTCCCTAGTAACAAAAAAAATATATATTAAGTATAAATAATATTAAATTAATTAAATTTATCTATAAATATACATATATATTTTTAAATTTATATTTATAATTAATTAGGTTTTATTGTTTTATTATCTTAATTACAGTATATAATTATATGAAACAATTATTTTATTTACTTATACTTCATATAAAAATATATACTTCAAATAATATAAATTATATCCTCATTGGTAATTTTATATTTTAACAGCAGCAGCTCAATTAATTTTACCAACTTCCAATATTAATTAGCTATCAATCAACTAACAACCACAAAATATTAACTATCAATTATCAATTACATTCAACAGGTGAACCAACAGGACCTAAGCCTAACAATTTCATGACAATTTCTATATCTCTATCAATTAAGATGAAAACCATCATATGCTTCAGTTGAATTTTATGGTACTGTTGACGATCAGTACTGTAAAATTCCGAATTTAAATTTCTAATAGAACCCATAGTTAAAAAAAATGAAAAATCAATTATAAGAAGACCTTAGACTAAAGGAAATTTCACCGCTTACCTAAATTTTATTTTATTTTTCAGTTTTACTATTAGTTTTGTAAAATTTCATTTGTTTCGATTTTTTTTCTCATTTCATTTACAAAAATCAACTAAAATGAAAAACTCGAATAAGAATAGATAAAACAAGATTTCTCGATTTTACAAATCACTGATTCCGATGCTGACAGTATCATATTGGAGTTGAACTTACTGTAACAAGAGCTGAAGAAGCAGAATACTTTAATTTTTGGATTTGCGATTTAGATATCTAGAAGAAGATGAAAAAGAGCTTTAAATATAGTAAATAGGGAAAATCGAAACTGTATAATCAGGTTTAGATGTTTATTGAAGATTGTTAGATATGATAAGATGTATGCATTTGTTTATTAATCATCAATTTTCTTTTATTCTTCAAAAATATACTCAAGGTATATCAAACTTTATAACTTTTGTTTATAACTATTTTATACCAAATGTATTATAGAGATATACTTAAAGTATGACCAAGGTATATCGAATTTTATAGACTGTTATCTATATACTGAAAGTATTCTCAAGATATAACCAAGTATGCCCAAAGTATATCAGACTTTATAACTTTTGTTCACAATTGTTTTAGGCCAAAGATATCCTCAAGATATATTCAAGGTATGCCCAAGATATATCAGACTTTATAAACTGTTATTTATATGCCAAAAGTATTCCCAAGATATACCCGAGGTATATCAAACTTTATAGCATTTATTCACAATTGTTTTAAGTCGAAGAAATCCCCAAGATATACCCAGGGTATATCAGACTTTATAAACTGTTATCCATATGCCGAAAGTATTCACATGATATATCAAAAGTATGTCAAAGGTATATCGAACTTTATAGCTTTTGTTCATAAATGTTTTAAGCAGAAAGTATCCTCAAGATATACTCAAAGTATGTCCAAATTATATCGAACTTTATAGCCCTTATTCATAACTGTTTTAAGCTGAAGGTATCTTCAAGATATACCCAAGGTATGTCTAATATATACCAGGCTTTTATAGCCTTTGTTTACAATTGTTTTAAACTGAATGTATCCCCAAGATATACCCAAAATATATTTGAGGAATACCAAACTTTATAGCATTTGTTTATAACTGTTTTAAGCTGAAGGTATCTATGAGATATATCCAAGGTACATAAGAGATGCTAGTATAATTATAGAAAATATTTTTCAGTAAAATTGAAAAAATATTAACAAAAGACAAAATTGTAATTATTTTTTCTTTTTTTGATAGTTATGAAAAATTTCCCTTAGACTATAAGGCTTTTCGGCCCTTAATTTATTGGGCTTATGGACTACTAATATATCACATCCGTATCAATTATCTTTGAGAAAAATTTATAATTTACCTAAATTTATATGTTTTTTCATTTTTACCTCCAGTTTTATCTTTTTTCAATCAATTGAGAGCTTAGATGAGATCTTGAATTGTAATCATGTCATCGTCGTGCTTGTCAAAGAGGTCAAAAATTCAGTGGAGGTGCTAGGAGTTGAGGCTGGGGCTGCAGAGGCGGAAGGAGGAAGAAAAAGATAATTTCCCTTGTGAAATTAAAAATCATACCATCATCGATCTTTATATGGCTGCTAGGTTAATTATTTGCAGTGTGAAATTAAATATTAAAGATGTTTGTTTAATTTTGAAGGATAATTTATAAACGAGTAAGATATTTATTTGGATTTTGAATGTCTGAAATTGTAATGTATTTATGGAGTTGTAGATAAATTTTTACTTAATAAAATTTTTCTTTTGTAAAAATTATCAAAATATATCCGAAATATTTTCAAGGTATTTTCATGGATTTTCTAAAATATACCCAAAATATATCAAATAAATTACTCTCAGAAAATTCTCAAAGAATTTTCAATATATATTCCAATGGAATTCTCAAAGTATATCTCAGGTATACCAAAAGTATTCATTCCAATGTATTCCCGATATATATTCAAAGAATGTTAAGGTATTTCCATGGTATATATGTGCTATTAGTTTTGAGAATTTATAATATTTTAAATTTATATTTAATTATATTGTTATTCTTCTTTAATGTTGAATTCTTCTTATTTTGTTTTTTTTTTGTGATAATTGAATCAATATATGCCCATGATATTTTGTTTGGGCATTGTTGGGGTGAATTTCTGAATTTTTGGTACTGTTGTAATTATTTTAGACTTTTTTAGGTACTATTGAAAAATACTTTGACCGACTATATTTTTGTAAATATTTTTCTGTTTTTTTTATTTTTGTAAAATTCCCATTAACTTCTTATATTTAAAAGAAAAAAAAAGTTTTTATATTTTTATATGGGTCTATGTCCACATGAAAGTCGTTAGATGTGTACGCACTTTATTTGAACCGCTTATTAATTTATAATCTCAATTGTTGGATGAATATTTTATGATATAAACCGTTTGTTATGTCTGGTATACCAATACACCATTAGATTAAACCTTTTAATATTTTGTCTCTAAATTATAATGTGAATAATTATGAGAAATAATAAAATAGCAATTTTATGGTAATTTACGTCAAATGGTTTAGAACTATATTAAAATTGATTATCTGGTTCTAAAACTTTTGCAAATTAGGCGCAGAATATAAGCCCTAGTAATAAAAATATAGCAACTAGAGAGCTATAGCGTATTCAACTCGGCGCCTTTGAGCTTTAGAAGGATCCATAAACCTTCTTCCTTCAGTATTCTCTGTCGTTCAAAGCTGCAAAATGGTAGCATCAACTATTTCAACCAGTATTAGCTTTTATATCTCTTCTCGCAGCAGAATCCCTTCCATTTCTTTGTTATCTCACAGGTATATCTGCATACATTATTAACATGTAGTTGGCATTCTTCTCACGTATATTCTTTTTCTGGTTATTTCAGAAATTCGGCCAGGTTAATTGTTTCTTCATTGCATACTCCCTGTAGTGGTTCCTCAGTGAATGGTACGTTTTGCATTTAAGTTTGATTCTACAAGTGATTACAAATTGACCCAGTTTGTTTCCTAGTTTAATTTGTGTTAAAGCTCACTGATAACTGTTAATTAGATGCTAATTCTGTTTTAGCTGGTTGTACTTTTTGTAGATAACTCATGGGTGTGAATTGACAGTTCTCATGTATTTTGATTCACCAAATTTTCTGTGCATAGATGGTATATATTCATGAAGTTTAGGGATTTTATTAGAATATATGTGTTTTTCTACTACTTACTCTGTGGTTTTAGCTATCATAATCCTTTATAGAAATAGGTAGATGCATATAGCTATGTATATATATGTAATTGCATAGTTATTAAAGGCGCACTAAGGTGCTAAGGGCTCTAGAGCCAAGGCCCAGACGAGTGCCTGAGTAACATGAGGCCCAAAAATAAAAATAATTGAATAAAATTATAAATTTTATTATTAGACTACTGGCAAAGTGATATAATATTATAAATATTAAAATTCAAAACACATAAATCATAACAACAAAATAGAAACACATACACACAACAAAAAAAACTTAATTAAGGTTTGATATCTTAAATATAAGGCTCCTAGGCTTACTAGACACACAAGGATTTTAAACTCACTAATACTGTATTTAACAAGTTCTAACACTTATCAATTATGAATTATCATAGTAAAACACAATTAGTCTTGCGCCTAAATTGTGCTGTTCAAATTATCTTTGTGGAGGTTGGAACATATGTTTTCTTTGCCTTAATTTTTTTTTTCTTTTTTATTATTTGTTTTGTGTTGTGAGATATTGAGAGATATTTGAATAATATTCTTAATTAGCTTGATTTAGATAATTAGGGATAGATACAGATTTATTTCCTAGTTTGTATTGTTTTCTATTCTTTATATATTTGTTTCCTATTTTATATTCATAGAATTGTATATATAAGGTTTTCTACTATCAATGAAATTATAGATTTCTCTTCAATTTTGTTTATTTACATGGTATCAGAGCCATGAGTTCTAGTGAAACCCTACCTAGAAATCGATCCGAGAGTTATGTCTAAATAGACATCTCTTTGTCATAGTTGAGTCACCATGAGTGATCCATTTTGTTTTTCTGCCCTTAAAAGCAGATTGTAATTTTTTGAGTCACCCTTGTCGAGTAACATTTGTTGTCGGTATGTTTTGCTTGACTCTACTCGGATTGTATGACATCTTCTCCTACCTGATTGGGTCTACATTGGTGTGGTGTGAGGCCTTTTGTGTTACAGGTTTTGTCAGTTCGTATGATATTTTTTAACTGGTTGGATTTACACTAGTGTGGTGTGAGGCCTTTTGTGATACAGGTTTTGAAGCTCTTTATTTTTTACATCTGTAACAAGTTGGACATGATCGATATCTATACTCCAACTTGAGGGGGAGTGTTGTAAGATGTTGATAGATATTTGAATAATATTCTTAATTAGCTTAATTTAGATAATTAGGAATAGATATAGATTTATTTTCTAGTTTGTATTGTTTCCTATTCTTTATATATTTGTTTCCTATTTTATATTCACAGAATTGTATATATAAGGTTTTCTACTATCAATGAAATTATCGATTTCTTTTCAATCTTGTTTCTTTATATTTTGGAAATAATTAGGTGTAGTAAGACATACTAGGAGTTTTTTTCACTTTATAATCAATGGTTTAGATTTTCCGACACTTAAAAAAAAAAAAATACAAATATTTAACTAATGTCACAAAGGTACACCTAGCCTTAGGCTCAAGGTGCACCAAGGCACGTGCCTTTGTGATAGCGCCCGCCTTTGGGTTTTCAAGGCGCTGAGGTTGAAGCCTGATGAGCCTTGAGCCTCAAGCGCGCCTTTAACAACTATGTGTAATTGTGTTGCTGCGTTCAGGACTATCAAGTACAACTAGTGGGTTACCTTTAAGGATCAAAGAGAAGGAATTCCGTAACGTTAATAAGAGGTTTATTGCTTCACCCTTTTGCTCTAATTTTTTCATTTGCTGTTTAGTTTCTTTTTCCAAGATTTTCTTAGATCTGTATGTTGTATTTGTCCATTGGTTTGCAAGTTTATATCCAGCAGATATTTGTTCTGTAGACTAATGTTTTTTTGTTTTTCTTTTGGACAAAAGGTTTTATCATGAAATTGGCAATATGAAAACAAGGCCATCATTTCCATCTCAAGATACATCATTCTATTCGTGAGCATTCTTTATAATATTATTTATACTTGCATTTTTAAGTGGGTACCACAGTTATGTGTAAAAAAGGATTCACATTCGTAGGAATATGCTTTTGAATAAACTTGCATGTACTAATTCTAAAATCATTGATATGATTTGCCCTTCATCAAAACCATTGTGAAAATTATTTGATACACCAAATTGTGAATGGACAGAAAACTTGCCTAATAAGTGTAGCAGGTATTTTGGAAATTAGTAAATGATGGAGAAAACTTAGAATTAAGGAAAAGAATTGCAGTTATGCTGTTGCTTTTTCTTTATTAATATTATTTTTCACAGTACCACATTGTAATCTTTTGCTCTCCATTGATAGATCATGGAGTATACATTCATACCAGATTTATGCTTTTCTGATTATTATGAAATAATGGATTTTGAGTTCATAACAACTTTTATTTTGCACAGTTGTGTTGCTAGTGAAGGTGAAAATGAAAATCCACCCATTATGCCAGCAGTGATGAGTCCAAGAGGACCTTTAGATCTTTCAACTGTGTTATTTAGAAATCGTATAATCTTTATTGGGCAGCCAATCAATTCACAGGTGGCTCAGCGAGTTATATCCCAGCTTGTGACTCTAGCGACTATTGATGAAAAAGCTGATATTCTGGTGTGCTTATGTTCTCTTGTTCACAACTTTGTTTTCCACTTCTGCATCAGCTTATGAAGGGCGCTCAAACTAAATTTGCAATTTTTCTGTTTTTGACTGTGCTCTGAACCTTGTCAGATGTATCTGAACTGCCCTGGTGGAAGCACGTACTCTGTGTTAGCAATTTATGATTGCATGTCCTGGGTAATTTCAGAATTTGACTTGTTACTCCATCTGTCATTTCTTATGATTTCTTACTGTTATTGGATACATTGGCATATTAGAAATATTATTTTGATGCTCTTGAATATACTATGGATCTCCAAGAGATAGTAACAACTCTATCTGAAAGCCACCTTACCTTAGATGACTGTGATATTACTTTTTAGTTTAGACTGTTTAGTCATCATCTCATTCTATAGTCAATTGAAGTTAAGCACTTTTGTTCTTAGAAAGTTGTGTCTTCTCATATTAGCCTTGAACGTAACTGTCCTCTTGTCACAGTCAATTATTAGCTTTTGTAAAATGTTCATATGCATACACATTATGTTATTAATCTGCATAACTTTTATTGCTTTCAATTCCTCCATTCTTGTTCTGCAATATTAACAACTAATGGTGTTCTCAGATTAAGCCAAAAGTTGGCACAGTATGTTTTGGAGTGGCCGCAAGCCAAGGGGCACTTCTTCTTGCTGGTGGAGAAAAGGGAATGCGGTATGCAATGCCTAATGCGCGTATTATGATACATCAACCACAGAGTGGATGTGGGGTAATATCAACTTCCAAATTAATTTACCTTTTTGGGAAGAAAAATTGCTAGTGTGAAGATGATATAATTTGAGAAACCCAATAAGTCTTGCTGTGCTAGCTTAGAAATGTGATGATCAATGTGACAAATTTCTGCATTTTGAAGAATTTTAAATGATTTCCATAGCTTTCATAGTACAACTATTACCTTCATAGTGGCTTTGTTATTTTATTCGTTTCTGGCATGGAATTAAAGGTCTTCCTTCCCCTCCAAACATATAATAACCAGGTAAATATTCTGTCGGAAATGGGTAAAGTTAATTGCTTCTTATGTGGTTTAGCTTCAATGAAAAATCATGGTATAATGCATAAAAAGGTTTATATATATATGAAGCAAGCTTTTGATGCTCCATTCTCTCTTGATGGCAAATTCTAACTGTGGGGGCTTGAACAAACATGTTCTGGAATAAACTATGGTTTATTTTCCTGCGTATGTGATTTCCTGTTCTCTGCCGTATCCTATAAAAAGATATTCTATCATTACTAGCTACTTGAATTATATTCTCTTGGATAATATTTGATAGTTAGATGGTCCATCGGTGGGAAGCTTGTCTTCCTGAATTAGTATGCTCCGCACCTAATTAGTTTAAACAACAAGCTGTTAATTGATTCCATTTGTTTGTTATTTGTGTAAATTTGTTTTCTTTCTGGCATATAAGTTCAGGAACTCTGAAATTTTAGTTCATGTGTGTGGTGAGTGAAATCTAAAAGTTACTGTGAGAAAAAGAAAATATACTTGCATTTTTATGCAACACTTCTAACTGTTGGGTGTTTACTCTCCAGGATTGTAATAGGAAGTTCAAGAATTATTGGCATCACATCCCACATCAATTATCGAAGGTGAATAATGCAATTCTACCTTTTCTGTTTGTAGGGTGATATGGAGGATGTGAGACGCCAAGTGAATGAAGCAGTTCAATCTCGCCATGTTAGTCTCTTTCTCACTTAGTCTAATTGCAACCTCTATCAAGCTGAAAATTAAGAACTGTTTTTGTTCACTTGTTTATCTGGTTGAAACAATTCTGTAAAGAACAAAAGAATGGAGGGAAATCGATTGTTTCATTGATAGTAGAAAACCCTATATATACAACTCTATGAATGTAAAATAGGAAACAATACAAATTAGAAAATAAATCTCTACCTATCCATAATTATATAAATCAAGCTAATTAAAAATATTATTCAAATATCTCTTAATATCTGACAACACTTCCCCTCAAGTTGGAGCATAGATATCGATTATACCCAACTTGTTATAGATGTAAAAAAACAAAGAGCTCCAAAACTTGTAACACAAAAGGTCTCACACTATACTAGTGTAGACCCAACTAGGTAGAAAATGTCATACGAACCAACAAAACCCGTAGCACAAAAAGCCTCACACTACACCAATTTAGACCCAATCAAGTAGGAGAAAATGTCGTACAATCCGAGATAAGTCAAGCAAGACATACCAACAACAAATGTTACTTAACAAGGTTAACCCAAAAAATTATACAATCTGCTCTCAAGGGCAGAAAAACAAAATGGATCACCAACTATAACAAAGAGATGTCACTTACGCATAACTTTCGTGTTACAGAATATAATATCCCAATTAGATAATCCCTTAATTAGTGGTAGCAAATATCATAATTAGACAATCCCCTAATCAGTGGTTGTAAATATCTTAATTAGTATAGTATCCTAATTAGTATATTTGCCTTGTTAGCATTCCATCTTTGTATATAAATATGTAAAACTTGTAGCAATATACACAAGAAATATATTCTCATATCTCTGTTTTTTACATGGTATTAGAGCGTTAGAGAGTGGGATTTGGATCTGAAATATATTTTTCCAGATTTGGGTTATCTGTCAATTTGACATATTAGGGTTCCGAAATTGGGTCATCCACTTGGAGTGATCTTTTTTTGTCACCGCCATTTGGCTCGCCTCTGTCTATACAACACCTTTCCAGGCTTGGTTAAGGTTATACTCTCTTGGTTTTGCTATTCACTTGAGACTAGGTTCTATTTACTCACTTTTTCGGATTTGTAGATTCTGGTTGTGATTTGTTGCTTCTGTTTTGTTGGGATTATTGCTTTTGTGTGAGTTATGGTTGACAAAAAGACAATTAGCGTTTCTGATGTGATTCCGGTAATGTCTAAAATTACGGAACACAAACTCAGTGACTCTAATTATATGATTGGAGCAAGACGATTTGTCTTTATTTACGGAGTATTGAAAAAGACCAATATATAATTGACAATCCTCCTAAAGATGAGTCTAGACAGACATGGTTGATGGAGGATGCTCAGTTATTTTTGCAGATTCGTAATTCTATTGATAGTGAGGTTATTGGCTTGATTAATCACTGTGAATATGTCAAAGAATTGATGGATTATTTAGATTTCTTATATTCTGGGAAAAGGAATATTTCCCGAATTTATGAGGTTTGCAAATTATTTTATTGTACAGATAAACAAGATCAGTCTCTTTCTGCTTATTTTATGGATTTTAAAAAAACTTATGAACAGCTTAATATGCTACTGCCATTTAGTTCTGATGTGAAGGTTCAGCAGAGTCAACGGAAGCAAATGACAATTATGAGCTTTTTAGCTGGTCTTCCTCCTGAATTTGAGACTGCGAAGTCTCAGATACTTTCAAGTTCTGAGATTTCTTCTTTACATGATGTTTTTAGCAGGATACTTCGCACAGAGGGAACTCCACCTATTCAGTACAATAGTGCTCTTGTCAGCCAAAATCATGAGTTTAGATGTTCTTATTACAGAGGTAGTGGTAAAGGAGGGGGATCCAATTCTTTCGAGCCTCAAGCACCAGAGTCAGGAGTGATTGTATGCCATTATTGTCATAAGCCAGGCCATATGAAGAAGGATTGCAGAAAGCTTTATAATAGAAATCAGAAATCTCACTCTGCTCATGTGGCAACCATTACTGATGCACCTGAGAAATCAATTCTTATCTCTGCAGATGAATTTGCCAAGTTCTCTCAGTACCAGGAATCATTGAAATCTTCATCTACTCCTTTTACTGCCATTGCAGATTCAGGTAAATCCAATGTATGTCTTGTTTCCACCTCCTCCAAATGGGTCATTGATTCTGGTGCCACAGATCATATGACAGGTAATTCTAGCCTCTTTTCAGTCGCATAAATCCATCTCTAATGTCACCTTAGCAGATGGGTCATCATCTTCTGTTCTTGGGTTTGACACAATTATTCCTACCCCTTTGCTTCCTTTGACACCTGTTCTTCATTTACCTCAGTTATCTTTCAATTTGATTTCTGTTAGCCAAATTACTTGCACTCTTAATCGCTGTATCTCATTCTTTCCTGATCATTGCTTATTTCAGGATCTTATGACGAAAAAGATTATTGGTAAAAGACATGAATCAAGAGACCTCTACATTCTTGACACCCATATACCTAGATCTATTGCCTGCTCTGGAGTTACATACCCTTTTTAGGAGCATTGTCGGTTGGGGCATCCATCTCTTCTTTTGCTTAAAAGTTGTGTCCTCAATTTAGTAGGTTATATTCCTTAGATTGTGAATCGTGTCAGTTTCCTAAACATCATCGTCTTAGTTCGAGTCCAAGAGTCAATACAAGAGCAAGTTTTCCTTTTGAGTTAGTTCATTCTGACATTTGGGGTCCTTGTCTAGTTCCGTCTAAAACTGGATTTAAATGCTTTGTAACTTTTGTTGATGACTATTCTTGTATGACTTGGTTATATCTAATGAAAAGTCGTTCATAATTGTTTACTCACTTTTGTGCCTTTTGTGCTGAGGTTAAAACACAATTTAATTTTTCTGTTCATACATTGCGAAGTGATAATGCAAAAAAATATTTGTCAGCTTCTTTTCAAAATTATATGATTCAAAATGACATCATTCACCAAACATCTTGTGTTGATATCCCATTCCAAAATGGAATAGTAGAGCGAAAGAAGAGACATCTCCTTGAAATAACAAGAGTTTTTTTGTTCCAAATGAAATTTCCTAAAGCTTTTTGGGCTGATGCAGTTTCAATAGCACGTTTTCTGATTAATCGCATGCCTTTCTCCGTTCTTCATGGTGAGACTCTTTACAGGATTCTCTTTCCTACTAAATCAATGTTTCCTATCCAAACTATGATATTTGGTGGTACTTGTTTTGTTCGCGATATTCGTCCACATGTTACTAAATTAGATCCCAAATTATTAAAGTGTATCTTTCTTGGATATTCTCGTTTGCAAAAAGGGTATCAGTGTTATTGTCCTGATCTTAATAAGTACCTTGTATCCTATTATGTCACTTTTTTGCAAGAAACACCATATTTCTCATCTTCTGCTTCAGCACATCAGGGGGAGGATGATGATTTGTTAATCTACACTATCACATCCTCTGAACCAGTTCTTGACTCGGCTCTCGTCATGCCCCCCAATTTGTCAGGTCTATTATAGAAGATAGCACCCTCCTGATCCATGTCCTGCGCCAACTCTTCCGTCATTAGACCCTGTTTCAAGTGATGATCTTCCTATCACTTTGCGCAAAGGTAAGCGCCAATGTACTTATCCTATTTCTTCTTTTGTTTCTTATCATCACCTATCACCCTTTTCTTGTTCCTTTGTTGCATCTCTTGATTCCATCACTATTCATAAAATTCTTCATGAAGTCTTGTGTCATCCTGGATGGCGTAATGCAATGCTGGAGGAAATTAATACTTTGGATGATAATGGTACTTGGACCTTGGTTGATTTACCTCCAGGGAAACAAGTTATTGGTTGCAAATGGGTGTTTATAGTTAAGGTGAATTCTGATGGGTCCGTTGCTTGCTTAAAGGCCTGTCTTGTTGCTAAAGGCTATGCTCAAACCTATGGAGTGGATTATTCTGACACTTTTTCTCCATTTGCTAAACTAACATCTGTCAGATTGTTTATTTCTATGGCAGCTACTCATAATTGGTCTTTGTATCAACTTGATATCAAGAATGCTTTTCTCCATGGTGATCTCTATGAGGAAGTTTATCTGGAGCAACCTCCAGGGTTTGTTGCTTAGGGGGAGTTTGGGAAAGATGTCATCTTCACAAATCTTTGTATGACTTAAAATAGAGTCCTTGAGCTTGGTTTGACAAGTTTAGTCACACAGTTGAGAAGTTTGGGATGTGGAAGTGTAAGTCTGACCATTCATTCTTTTACAGATAGTCTGAAGTTGGGGTTATTTTCCTAGTTGTGTATGTTGATGATATTGTTATTACTAGAAGCAATAGTGTGGGAATCTCATATCTAAAGTCCTTTCTTCATACTTAATTTCACACTAAAGACTTGGGGATACTAAAGTATTTTTTGGGTATTGAAGTAACAAGGAGTAAGAAAGGTATTTTCCTATCTCAGTGGAAATATGTACTTGACTTGTTGTCTGAAACAGAAAAATTGGGAGCAAAGCCATCAAGTACTCCGATGATTCCTAATGTGCAACTTACAAAAGATGGTGAACTATTTGAAGATCCTGAGAAGTATAGAAGATTGGTTGGGAAGTTGAATTATCTCATTGTGACTCGTTCGGATATTGCATATTCTATTAGTATTGTGAGTCAATTTATGTCGTCACCAACAGTTCATCACTGGATAGCTTTAGAATAAATTTTGTGTTACTTGAAAGGGGCCCCTGGACGTGGTATTTTGTATGCGAATCATGGACACTTAAATTGAGTGCTTCTCAGATGCCGATTGGGCAGGTTCAAAGATTGATAGAAGATCTACATCAGGTTACTGTGTATTTGTTGGAGGAAATTTGGTTTCATGGAAGAGTAAAAAGCAAAATGTTGTATCACGCTCAAGTGCTGAATCAGAATATCGGGCTATGACACAATCTGTATATGAGATTATGTGGATATATCAACTCTTGACTAAGGTAGGTCTCAATATTACGGTACTAGTAAAGTTGTGGTGTGATAACTAAGCCGCTATTCATATTGCTTCTAATCCTGTTTTCTATGAACGAACAAAATATATTGAGATCAACTACCACTTTGTTTTGGAGAAACTACAACAAGGTTTGATCTGCACAAGATATGTGAAGACAGGAGAACAATTGGCAGATCTCTTCACTAAAGCTTTAAATAGGGCTTGAGTTGATTATCTTTATAACAAGCTGGGCATGATTAATATCTATGCTCCAGCTTGAGGGAGAGTGTTACGGAATATAATATCCTAATTAGATAATCCCTAATTAGTGGTAGCAAATATTCTAATTAGTGGTTGTAAATATCCTAATTAGTATAGTTGCCTTATTAGCATTCCATCTTTGTATATAAATATATAAAGCTTGTAGCAATAAACACAAGAAATATATTCTTATATCTCTGATTTTACAATATGCAAGTAGTAAAAGTCACATTGATGTTGACACCAGTTTGGATCTTTCTGGATCATGAGTTAAGCAGACATTGAGGTTTCTGGTATTTAAATTGATGTGCTTGTTAATGTTGTTCAGGTATTAATTTGAGAACCTGGTATAGAATTCAGGTTTATTTGGTTTATGGAAAAGTGTCTCTAATGGTTTAATTGATTTTAGTTGTGGTGTGGTATGGAGATGTGCAATGTAGTCCCCCCTTTTTTTTTCCCTCTCTTTAACTTCTTTTATTAGCAGATGACTGTTGTTTCTGCTTATGTTGGTGGGCAAGAAATTGATCCTCCAGACAGCAAGTCAGAGTTGCCTCCTACATTGTCGTCTTTACTTATTGAAGGCATTGCACAGAACACCAATGGCAGTGTTTTTGTTCCTGAGGTATGTTTTAGCTTTTATCTTCCTCTTCTCTTCTTGTTATGGAAGATGTAGCTGAGCAGAAATCCAAAGAATAAAAGTATCTGTTATATCATGACATTCTTTAACTTGAATTTGGTAGGGTGGACAAGACGTAGAGGTTTCTGGATCACCAACGGAAAAGGCTATTCTTTTTTGGGGACTCAAGGTTTCTTTTGTAACTTCACCTTTTTGCCTTTCAGCTTATCATGTTTAGTTTCAAATTAATTGACACATTTCATATTGGTAGCTGGGTATGAATTTTGATGATGCTAGATCAGAATCTTCTGTCCTTCATGTCTTCCCATTCAACTCAGAGAAAAGAAAAGGTGGCGCTGCAGTACGTCTGGTAACGTACTACTTTGTTATTATGTACTAAACAAAATGAAATTATAAACGTTGATTGTGGGACTGTATTTTACTCTATGTGAGCATGAAGAACATTATATTATTCAATTCTAATATTGCAGAAAGTCCTAGAGGCAGCATATCTTAGTTGAAATTTTTATCATATTTATTTTAATTAACTAAAACAACTTTGATTTTTGGCTGAATTACACCGACGATACTCCAATTATCTAACTCGTAACAACTCAGTACCTAAAGTATTATTTGTAACAGAAAACCCTTTAAACTTTAATTTTGTAATATAAAAGTACCTGCAGTCTAAATTTGTTAAACCATTTCATGGAATGATGACATAGACTTTTTACATCAGTAAAAAAATTTCCACGTATATGCCACGTGTACAAAATGGATCCCATAAAAAAATTTTCCCATTTAACGGAATGTTTGATTATATTTTGTTTAAGGAAAAGTGACGAGAAAAGAGAAAAGTTTTCGTGGGACCCGTTTTGTACCCATGGCATTTACACGTGAAACTTTTTTTTTGCTGATATGGAAAATCCACACCGGCATTTTGTTAAATGGTTTAACAAATTTTGACGGCAGTTGCTTTTATGTTACAAAATTAAAGTTTAAAGAGTTTTTTATTACAAATAATAGTTTATATACTGAGTTGTTGTAAGTTAGATAATTGGAGTACTGTCGGTATAATTTACCCTTGATTTTTAGTTGATCAATGTATAGTTCAAGTTAAAACTTAGAAATGTTGAGGCTGACCAATGCATTTGAGTTTTGAAGCCATAATTAGTGGACTTGGGAAATTTGACTTCAGGATCTACATGGCTTGTTTTTGGATTTCAATAGTAATTTGTTTTAGTTTATAGTGCGATTCTCAGGTACATATACATTGGAAGGGTGCTGCTGAAATAGTATTAGCCTTGTGTACAGAGTATATTGATGCAAATGATGTTGTAGTGCGAATTGATGAAGTTAAGGTTAGTCAAAATGGTCAGAGTTATATTTATAAGAAAGAAGTTTTCAAACGGCATTTTCTACTCTCTCTCTCAGATTTCTGACAAGTTTTCTTTGGCAATAAACTTTAAAATCTCGAAAGCTTCACTTTTAGTTTAAGATCTAACAAGATGATGACTCTTCTATCATTTATCAAAGGGGTTGAAACTGTTTTTTATAGATGTTAATTTTCAAGAAAGCTATCGAAGATATGGCTGCTAGGAGTTTGCGTTGTGTTGCCATAGCATATAGATTATATGAGATTGCGAAAGTTCCAGTTGATGAAGAAGAGCTAGCTCAGTGGGCATTACCTGAAGATGGTCTTGTTTTGCTAGCTATTCTTGGCATAAAGGTACAATTGTTACTGGAACCCTATGAAAGTACTCTAATTCAAGATTTTTTCTTTTAACTTATGCTTCATTAAAGGCTCTTCATTTTTGTCTTATTCTTGATCTGTTTGTGATTTATAAATGCAATATTGAATGGCAATTTGATATGTTTGTAATCAATTTTATGGGTGGCCTTGAAGACAAAACTGGTTATTGGACGAGACACTTAAGTGATGTCACATGTCAAACTATCCTACATTCTGTATTAGTTGCACAATTAATTATCACAGTTATATTTGTGCAAAGCCTATCGATTTCTTCACCCTTTAAGTGAGTGAATTTTGATATTCGATGTCATTCTACTTATGCATATAGATAGATGTTCATTCCATGCCCTTTTATGATGGTTTTTCACCAATACTTCATATTGCCTTTAATTCAATTGAATGATGCAACCCTAGTTTGTCTCTTCTGGCTGCTTTATTTGTATATGTATCCTAACTTATGCAGAGAATACATGCAGGATCCTTGTCGACCTGGTGTCAAAGAGGTAGTGCAGTTATGTCAAAATGCGGGTATTAAGGTAGACTTATCAATTTTTTTCTGTATTGCAAACATTTTTCTTTGACAGAAATATTTTTTTAGCTTCTTGGTAATTCTCTTTTTTGTTTTCTATTTTTTTTTTTTAAAATTTTATCTTCATAAAAAATGATGAGAAAAATTGATATTTTCTGTTGATGCTTCAATATGCTGAATGCTATTTTTTGTGAATATTTTTAACCTTATAACTAAAGTTTCAGTGGGCAATGATTATGACTGTATAACTATTTGTATTATAAACATCCTATTAGTGCTTTATATATCTATAAAATACCGCTAAAAACAAAGCAGAATCTTATAGGTTGGTCTCAATAGCAGCCCGGGGGTGTTTCAGGTTGGGGTCTTAAATTTTGCTGCATCTTTGCTTTGAGCCATTTAACTGCTGAATTACTCTCAGGAATTTCTTCTCTCACTCAAATTCGGGACCCAGATTCCTTTTACTGAATTGGAAGCTCAATTTTAATACTTAACTGATACTCTAGTTTACAGAAAGATTTGAGGATGTAAATTTATCAACTATATATCTAGTTGCTTTTCTAGAGATTTCAGGACATGAAAATATCAAAACAGTTTTCAAAAAAATTTATATGACCCACGCCTAGTTGTATGGGTAAAAGCTTTCAGAAAATCTACTTTTCTCTTCTTTCACAGTATATCTAAGACCTAAGAAGTTGGACTGAAACACATAATAAATCCATGTTTTCAATGCTAGCGTTGCTTCAAAACATCTGATCATCCATTTTTTTGCTTATTAATTGTGATCATTCATTTGAATTTTCATTGAGAAAACCCATGCATGGTTCTCATAAAATCTTTCCAAAAATTATTCCATTTTTTTTTTCTTCTGTAAGTTTTGTTTGTCATTATCATTAGGATTATTACTTTGGTGCTGACTTTATATCTTTGGCCTCGTCACAGTTGCGTGAAAACTATCATCTGCATTTTCACTTCTTATTTTGAAGCTGTTTTGTGTTTTTGACTTTTTGTGGCTGTTTGTTCAATCAGAACCATATAATCTTTTCTTTCTTATTCTCCTTTTCCCATAGGTGCGCATGGTGACTGGTGACAATCTTCAAACTGCTAAAGCAATTGCTTTGGAATGTGGAATACTAAGTTCAGATGAAGATGCAGTGGAACCTTGTCTTATTCAGGGAAGAGAATTTCGTGGCTACTCAGATGAAGAAAGAAGGGCAGTTGCTGAGAAGATATTAGTATGGAGCAATTATCTGAGTTTGCCATCCTCCTTTTTTCCTTTTTGGCATTTCTGTATCTTTGCTTGGATTAATAGTAACGTTTATAGGAAAGTTATATGATTTGATTGCTAAAAATCAGGAAATTATTCTTTAGAATATTTCCTTTTTGGATCCTTGATTTTAGGGTTAGAAATTCTATATAAACACATGAAATTCTTTGTGATTAAATAAGAAAAAGAGAGCTTAAATTTTCTCTGTTTTCCAACATGGTATCAAAGCCGGGTTCGGCCAGTCTTTTTTTTTTTTTTTTTTACTTAAAGCAGTCACTAGATTTCTAGGATTTTAATATTGTCATACAGAGAGAATTGATTTTCACCGCCTAGGCAGGAGGAAGCACTAGCCATCGACTAAGCTTTTGCCGGAATCTTGTCACCGGTAACAGCCGCGTGTGAGCACATGTGCCGATTGAAGTTTCTGCCAAAATTTTACTCGCCAACATGTGAGGCATTTTCCGGTCACAGTTTTTTGAAGTTCTTGCTTTCGATCCCCTTTTCTTACAATTCCGATCTCGGCTGGGTGTTTCAGTTACCGTTATTGGCTGTGTTGACATATCTGCTACTTATACTGTACAATTTTTACTATTTTCTGTTATTCATGGCAAACCAAAAAAATTTGAAGAAGAAATCTGGTTGAGGGGGACGTGCACTTCAGGCTAGTGTCTCGGATCAGGAGTAGTTGTCTTCTTCAAGTTCATTTTCTTTTACAAAGGAAGAAATAGACCAATTGTACAAGCTCATTGAATCTCAAAAAACTCATTGTTCTTTAGCTAAAAAAGGTAACCACGTGCAAGCTGCTTTTATTAGTGTCAATTCTGATCATGCATGAATCATTGATTCAAGTGCAACTGATCATATGACCGGATCGTCAAATCTTTTTTTTTTCATATAGTCCTTGTGCAGGTAATCAAAAAATTAAGTTGCATATGACTCTCTTTCAACCATTGCAAGAAAATGTTCAATAGTAGTGTCTCCTTCACTTATTCTTCATGACGTTTTTCAGATGATATATTTACTTTACAGGAGTTTGAGTCTAGTGCACTTGCAACAAATGCCCAAGATTTAATTGTTGAAACTCCTCTTACTATGAGTAATGTTTCTACTAAATCCAAGCCTACATTTGAAAACCAAATATCTAAACACCAATCTTTGGAAATTGCGAATGAGGGACAACTTGAGATATTGCCATAGTATGATAATTCCACTAAACTGACAGGGAATAGATTTACAGAAGGTGACCAAATATAGAAAGAGATTGCTTTCTTGAAGACGAATCATAAGCGAAGGAAAGAGGAATTGGCTCTACAGCATGACCATGATTCTGAATTGAGGACAAACTAACAGTCTGAATCTAGTATAGGTAATTCTTATTCTAACCCTGAGACTTCTGAATATGATATTCTTATAGCTCTTTGAAAAGGGGTTAGATCTTGTATTAAATATCCATTGTCCAAATTTGTGTCATACTCAAAATTATCTCCATCTCCTGCTGCTTTTACATCTCAATTGTCCAGTGTAGAAATTCCTACCAATGTACAGGAGGCTCTAAAAATTCCAAAGTAGAAGGAAGCTGTCCTTGAAGAGATGAGAGCTCCTGAGAAGAACAATACTTGGAGTGTTGAGGCATTGCCCATAAGAAAGACCACTATAGGCTGTGAATGGGTCTTCATTGTGAAGTATAATTCTGATGGTTAAGTAGAGAGATACAAGGTTCGATTGGTGGCTAAGGGATTCACCTAGACATATGACATAAATTATTTTGAGGCTTTTGCTCCAATTGCAAAATTGAATACGGTAAGAGTACTTTTATCTGTTGTCGCTAACCTGGATTGGCCGTTGCAGCAATTAGATGTGAATAATGTTTTTCTCAATGGAGACTTGGAGGAGGAGGTCTACATTGACAGTCCACCAGGCTTTGAAACGAAATTTGGCTCAAAAGTGTGCAAGCTGAAGAGGACCTTATATGGCTTGAAACAATCTCCAAAAGCTTGGTTTGAAAAATTCACACAATCTGTCGGAAAACAAGAATATTCTCAAGGACAAGCAGACCATACATTGTTTTTCAAGTTCTCTTTAGATGGAAAGGTTGCTATATTAATAGTTTATGTTGATGGTATTATTCTCACAGGTGATGATGTGGCTGAAATGGAGAGATTGAAGAAAAACCTTGCACTAGAATTTGAGATTAAGGATTTACAAGTTCTAAGATATTTTCTTGGGATGGAAATCACTCTTTTAAGGAAAGGAATTGTTGTTTCTTAACGCAAATATATTCTTGACCTTTTGAGGGAGATTGGAATTAGTAGTTGTAGACCAGTTGAGACTCCCATGGATCCTAATGTGAAACTTTGGGAAAAGGGAAATGCTCCTATTGATATAAGTAGATACTAGAGATTGGTTGGCAAGTTGATTTATTTATCTCATACTCGACCGGATATTGCCTTTGCAGTTAATGTTATTAGTCAATTCATGCATGCACCTTATGAGGAATATCTTGAGGCAGTCTACTGGATTTTAAGATATTTGAAATTCACTCCTGAAAAATGTATTTTCTTTAAAAAAACTAATTATAGGAGTGTTGAAGTATTTACTGATGCAGATTGGGCAGGATCAGTGACTGATAGAAGGACTACTTCAGGATATTGTACTTTTGTATGGGGGAACTTAGTTACTTGGTGAAGCAAAAAACAAATTGTTGTTGCTTGAAGCTGTGCAGAGACTGAGTTTAGGGCCATGGCTCAAGGGATATGTAAGATATTGTGGATAGATAGGATTCTCAAAGAACTTAAGAAAAAAGTGGAACTTCCTTTAAAGCTGTATTGTGACAATAAAGTTGCAATAAGCATTGTCCACAATCCAGTCCAATATGATATGATGAAACACATTGAGATTGATGGACACTTTATAAAGGAAAAACTTGAAAGTGGAACTATTTGCTTGCCATTTGTTCCTTTTACTCAGCAAACAGCCGACATCTTGACTAAGGGGCTTGTAATTCCGAACTTTGAACATCTGATAAGCAAGTTAGACATGCTTGATATCTATGCACCAACTTGAGGGGGAGTGTAGGAAAGTTATCTAATTTAATTGCTAAAAATCAGGAAATTATTCCTTATAATATTTCCTTTTGTATCTTTGATATTTTTCCTTTTTGGATCCTTGATTTTAAGTTTAGAAATTCTATATAAACACATGTAATTCTTTGTGATTAAATAAGAAAAAGAGAGCTTAAATTCTCTCTGTTTTCCAGCATATCTAGTGGAAATTAAATAGAACCTTATATTTCCTCCATTCAATGCATAGGTGATGGCTCGGTCTTCTCCAAATGACAAACTTCTGCTTGTTCAAGCACTGAAAATGCGGGGAGATGTTGTTGCTGTGACCGGAGATGGTACAAATGATGCGCCTGCTTTACATGAGGTTAGATTGTTATTTTCACTAATAATATTGTTATTTACATTACTGATTTTAGTGTCACAGTGATTGCTGGGAGAAAGATTGTGAATTCTGTAAATGTTCTTTGTATAGGACGCACCAAGATGTTTGTTTCTACTTTCTGATTCTTTCCACCTTTCTGATTTTGTGAGAAAACATATTTATCATTTTGCTTGTCTTGAGAATTTTAGATTGGGAATTGAAATACAAAATAAAATAATTATCCTGGCAGTCGTATGACAGTAGTATTATTACCATAATTATATGATTGCACATAGTATTTTCTCTAATTTGCTTTTGCTCCCTTTTCTTTTTGCGTGTGTTTTCCGGATCCAGGCAGACGTTGGTCTTTCAATGGGTATTCAAGGTACAGAAGTTGCCAGAGAGAGTTCAGATATTGTAATCTTGGATGACAACTTTGCATCAGTTGTTAAGGTTAGTTAAAAATAAAGTAGAATCTGAAGCTAGGAAGTACTTGTCTTGACAGTATATATATATGGAATGCTACAGTAGAGCAGGATTAGCATCAGGTCTTTGCAATCTTTTTGACCTGCTGTGCAAAGTCTGGTCTGAGTCTGCAATTGCCAACCTACAATATATTGCTGCTCTGAGGAATACCATATTAAATATTTTTTTGAGCTTTTTGGTGCCTGAATTTTTCTTGAACTATTACAATTATATTTCTTTTAGATTTAATATTAATTTTATTTGACTGAATGAAATTTTTGAAAAACATCTTCTGCTGGATGTAGGTTGTCCGATGGGGTAGGTCTGTGTATGCAAATGTTCAAAGATTCATCCAGTTTCAGCTTACAGTTAATATTGCAACCATCATTATAAATATTATAGCTGCAGTTGTTATTGGTGAGGTCCCATTGAATACTATACAGGTTTGTGCATCCATTGTGCTCTCCCTCCATCACACACACAAAATGGACAATAAAAAAAAATAAAAAAAAGGAAAATTTTTATCCCTTTTTTCCACACATGAGTGTGATAATTTTCTCTTGTTCATCTGCTTCAGCTTCTCTGGGTAAATCTTATAATGGACACTCTTGGGGCATTGGCATTGGCTACTGAGGCACCTACAGATCACCTTATGCATAAACACCCCATTGGTCGCAGGTAAGATATGTTATAGTAGATGCCATCTTCCAGTCTGGAATATGAATGTTGTTCTGATAGTTGAGACCTGGTAATAAAAAATTGCTAGGGTAGATAAAAGATTCTAGAATTGAAGAAAGGGACAAGTAGGAGAGGTTAGAGGGGCTAAAGGGTAGTTAGAAATAAAAGAATTTGGTTATAAATTAGTGGTAGGAAAGCAGGAAAGTAGCCTGAATATTTGAGGAGAATTTTAGGTCTTTGAGCTTGCTTGGAGAAGGGGACAGAGTCTCTGGGCTGTGGGTGATTCTCACGGAGTTTTTATTTGTTTTTCTTGCTATTTCCATTGTTCTAGCTGCTGTACAACCTCATTTGCAGATATATATTTCAATTCCAGCTGTAAAGCTTTGCATTATTTCTCTGTTTTGACCTCTTTGAGCTGTCGAGTTTAGCCTTTCCCATCACCTGGTGTCTGGTGATCTTGTCTATATTTGATTGTTTTCTTTGACTATCATTACTCAGTCCTAGCAAAAGATGATAAGATCTTGTTTATTTGGCGATTAGTGGCCACTCTCCCATTTCTTAAAATGTTGTGGATTAAGTCAACTTATTATATGAGTTTGGGCATAATTGGTCCACTCTGATTGGGATGGTGTGCTAGTCTGTCTGATCTATGCCGAACTAAAGTTTATGTAGCAAATTAAGGCGAATTAAATAATGACTGCTCTGTTTTGCATTCTTTTTTGGGTTAATGAACTTTAATTTGAATCAATCTCATCATTAAATTTCTGTATCATTTTGATGCAGTAATTAAGGGAGCCAAGCCAAATAGCTTTTTGAAACTCTATGCGGAATCTTAGTCAATATTGTTTTAGTTTTTTAGGCTTCCGAAACTTTGTTTCTCTCTTCTTCAGATCCACGAACTAAAGCATGCAACTATAGTTGTGCCATTACAAGTTTTTAGATCCAATATACCCTGATTGAACATGAAAAGTTACTACATGAAGCAATCTGTGGTGATATTATGCCATTGTGGTGAAGCATCATCTACGAGAATTTTCAACTGATAAGTATCTGGAGAGAGCTCATTTTGGTTGGCCATCAGAACTAAAATAATTCAATGTGGTTTCTATGATAATTTCCAATAGCGATATATTAAATGCCTTAAAGCTTTTTGTTCTGATTGGAGTGATTCATCAAAATAAATTGGAAAGTTCAGTGATAACTTGATTAAAATTACTACAAATTTCTATGGCTGCTTATAGAATTTATCATGGAATATCTTATGAATTTTATAACTGTTGACTCAACATTGTTTGTAGTCTCTTCTATGAGTTGATTCTGGCCAATTCTGCCCAAGGCAGGACCATTTGCCTGCTTTGAGTGTCAGCTATTAATTAGATGTTGTATCAATTGTTATACATATTTATCATTTTTCAAAATTGTCAATTAGAAAGATATTCTTAGAAAAAAAATTAATTTCTGTTTTGTTTTTGCTCAAAACTCATTATTTTGTCGAGTCATGCTCATTTATTGAATCATTTGTCTAGGGAGTGGGAGATCTTTCTGTTCCTGTTATAGAATAGGAATGTGTATTTTAACTCTCCAAATACATGTGTTTACTTGTTGCCAGAGCCTGCCCTAGAGCTGTGCTTCAAAACCTTTTGGGTCACCCCTATAGAGTGACTGTTGGTTCTCACCATTGGCCTAGTTCCTAAGTGAAATCTAGGTCTGAATTTTTCTTATCCTGTTGGTAAATTAGGAAATATATGATTTTAAGAATAAAATCCTATAATCAAGGAAAAATTTGTTATTTCCTTGATTATAAGGATTCCATATTTGATTATTTCCTTTATTGTTGATTATTTGATTATTTCCTTTATTGTAGGGATTCT
>CATIWF010126293.1:0-10549 GCA_949630135.1 Balakata baccata
TTTTTTTTTTTAATCTCTTTCTTTTATTCAGTCTTTAATGGGTTGGATCCCTATAATACTGAATTTTACTTCAATTAGTCTTTGATTTCAAATCAATTTGCGCTAGCAAATATAAATATTAATAAAAAAATTACAAAAAAAATTAACTTTTATAAATTTTACAATTATATCTAATTTTTTAAAAATTTTATTTAAATTATATAAATTTCCATTATAATTGAAGTTTAAATAGATTAACTGAATGAAATAATTATCATTGATGTGGATTAAATAATTGTCACTCTATTCCAATTATTTTATTATAATTGTATATATTTAATTCAATCAGCGTCAGTTAATTCTTTCAGTCAATCTATGTAAACACTAGTTAGATTTTAAAATTGATTATGTACAACTGAAACTAAATTTATTTTAAAAATATAATTTATTTAAAATTTGATATGACTGTGATATTTTAAAAAATTCAAATTCTATTTTGTAATTTTCCAACATATTATAAAAATAAAACAATCACTTAAAAAGAGTGATATGAACACAAGACAGGAGCGTGGCTATATGCCACAACCAACTAATTGTAAGGGGGACATCTTATAATTCTGGGAATAATTTGTAATGAAATTGCGAAATAGTTTTTTCAAAAATAATTATATTTTTATAATTTCAAAGGAATGATATCTGAATATATTCATGTCTCCTCTTATCAGGTCTCAATATGCTCCTTAAACTCTTTAGGGGGGAGTGACTAGCCACTAATTGGACTAGTTGCTCTGATACCAAATGTCAGGGCTCATATACTTAGGACCGTATGGCGCTCACTTGGGTCACGTTCAAACAAGCCAGCCAATGGTTATTATGCTAATTTTGCATATAAGATGGGATATGAATTAGATTCGGGCCAATAACCGAATAATCGATAGTATTTACAAGCATGGTATGATAGCATAATCAAGATAACACATAAATATAACAAGCGATCACATAAATATAGCATCACATCAAAGAGACACAACCACACAAAGAAATGCACGAAAATGAGTAGAAATCGGGCTAATATTTCATTATATTCGATTGAGTATTATAAAGATAGCCAAGTCATTATATAATTGGCTCTTTGAGAGATGGGTCAACTAGCTTACTATCGCTAATTCCACTTTTCTGCTCAGCACATCTACCACCTCGTTGGACCTTCCTATCTTATATTCGAACATCAAGTCAAACTCTGCTAGAAACTCTTGCCACCTGGCTTGCTTGTAAGTTAATTTGGGCTGTGTTAGGAAATGGTTAACCGCGATGTTATCGATCTTGACTATAAATTTGGACCCCAATAAGTAATGTCTCCACACTCGAAGACAATGAATTACAGCCAACAACTCATTTTTCTATGCTGTATATTGCTGCTCCGTGTCTTTTAACTTCAGAGTCTCGAAGGAGATGGGGTTATATGTGTCAAAAGTGGGACAATTGCGGAAACTACTACTGCAAGAGTGTCATGATACACTATGAGCAGGCCATCCGGGGTGGCAAAGTACTTTTTCGCACTCTTGCAACATAATTATTATTGGCCCCAGATGGATGAAGACGTGCAGGAATATACAAAAATTTTGCCTAGTTTGTCAACAAGACAAAGTACAGAGACAGAAATCGGCAGAAATGTTGCAATCTCTACCAATACCTCAACCCCCATGGGAAAGCATCTCCTTGGATTTCATCACAAGTTTGCCTAGAGTGGGGGAGTGTGACACGATCTTGATGGTCATTGACCGCTTTTCCAAGTACGAGACTTTCATTGCTATGCCAAAATACTGTTTAGTAGAAACTACGGTCCGATCATTCTTCAAACATGTAGTCAAGTATTGGGCTATTCCCAAGAGCATTATTGGTGATAGAGACGGGCAATTTGTGGGGTCATTCTGGTTATAGTTATTTCATCTCTTGGGATCCCAACTAGATATGTCAACCAGTTATCATCCCCAAACTGACAACTAGACCAAAAGATTCAATAGCCTCTTAGAAAAATATATGTGACACTTCGTCAATTCAAGTCAGAAGAATCAGTCATCTTTACTTGATGTGGCCCAATTTTGCTTCAATTGTCAAAAGAGCTCCATTACTAATAAAAGTCCATTTGAGATTGTTACAGGTCAAAAACATCGGGTGCCTTACACTCTTTATGTACCATACAAAGGCAGGACCCCAAATGCCTTCCTTTTCACAAAAGAGTGGAAGCATAATGAATAAATTGCAAGAGCACATCTAGAGAAAGCCTCATAGAGAATGAAGAAATGGACCGATGAAAATCAACGACCTTAACAATTTCAGATGGGAGATATGGTGATGGTGAAGTTACTACCAGAACAATTGCGGTTTCTTTGCAATCGAGATAGAAGATCGGTGAGGAGATATAAAGGTCCAGTGCCTATTGTTGCTAAAATGGGACAAGTTTCTTATAAGATTGAACCCCATAATGGATGCAAGTTCATCCTATGTTCCACATTAGCAACTTGAAGTCATATCATCCAAACAAGGAAGATGTCAACCACAATAAAGCAATCAGACCGACTATCAGTAAACAACCACCAACAACTAAAGAAGTGGAAGAGATTCTAGCAAAACGCATGCAGTCATCTAGCCAATGACAATTCAAAGAATACTTAGTCAAGTGGAAAGGCCAAAGCGAAGATGAGACAACTTAGGAACAAGCCGAAAACTTATCCTATTTCAGTCCACAGATCGATACCTTTTTAAGGACGTCGACAATTTGAGTGGGAGAGAGTGTAAGGGGAGTCCTCTTGTAATGGGGGGAAAAAATCTTATAATGAAAAGGTGAAACAGTCTTTTCAAAAATAATTATATTTTTGTAATTTCAAATAAGTGATGGCTGGAATATATTCATATCTCCTCTTACTAGATCTCAACATGCCCCTTAAGCTCTTTAGGGGGGAGTGACTAATCACCAATTGGACTAGTTGTTCGGATTAGATGCTTGACGGGCTCGTTCGCCTTATGGGTTGCTCCCCTACCCACACGAACGTTATATAATGGTTTGGCTATCTTTGTAATACTCAATCGAATATAATGAAATACTAGCCCGATTTCTATTCATTTTCGTACATTTCTTTGAATGGTTGTGCCTCTTTAAAGTGACACTATATTTATGTGATCGTTTGTTATATTTATGTGTTATCTTAATTACGCTATCATACCGTGCTTCTAAATATTATCGATTATTTGGTCGTTGGCTCGAATTTAACTCATGTCTCATCTTATATACAGAATTAGCATAATAACCCTTGGTTGGCTTGCTTGAACGCAATCTAAATAAGCATCACACAATCCCAAATGCGTGTACCCGTGATACTAATGACGTATATATAAATAAAATATGCTATACAAAATTATTATTATTTTATTTTAAGAAATAAAATAAATTAATTTACACATTTTTTTATTTGTATGGAATTAGTTAATTTTTAAAAAAGATTGATTAAAAAAATAAATTAACAAGTGCTAATCAACGGAAATACTTTGACAGGTGGACAATAATTGAGATTTGAGAGCGCCTACAGAAATCTCTAAATTTGAGAGATTCATAATTGGTGATTGCCCATACTCAACCCAATGGGCATTAATATAGCTCATGAGCCCACTATTAATGAGAATGTTGTCATACGGCAATTTATTACATGCAATCGAGTGTATGAAGTTACATGTTTCACAGTATCTTTACAGGCGCATTTCCATTTTTAATTAAACGGAGCCATTCCCTTTTTTTTTTCTTTTTTTTTTTCTATTTATCATTTTATTCAATTTATTTTTTTATAATTTTTTATGTTGATTGCAAATAAATGAATGTATTTTCAGTTGATAATACAATTTTGTAAGAATTTAATTTATGAGAATTTAGATAAAATTTCATTGTTAAATAATAAATTTATAATTATTAAATAATAAACTTATAGTCGTAAATAATGAATTCACAATTATTTAGTTATAAACCTACAACTGTCCAATAATAAATCTATAATTGTTAAATAATGAATTTATAATTATTAAATAATAAATTTACAGTTATTAAATAATGAATATACAATTATTTAGTTATAAGTTTACAGTTGTTAGATAATGAACATACAACTATTAATGTAGGTAATGAATTTACAGTTGTTAAATTATAAATCTATAGTTGTTAAATAATAAATATACGATTCTTTAGTAATAAACTTACAGTATTAAATTATAAATCTATAATTATAAATAATAAATTTAAAATTATTAAATTATAAATATACAGTTGTTAAATATTAAATTTAAATTTACAGTTATTAAATAATAAATTTAAAACTATTTTAACCTCGTCTAATAAAAACAAAACGAATACACATTCAATTAGACTAGTAGTCCATACAACTACATACACTTAGTTACATATTATAAGATACTAGGAATTTAAACCACAACAATATTTAGTAGGGTTAGATTATATTTGTGTGGCCCAATAATGGGCAAAGTCACAAACCAAGAGGATTCACATTGTGCTTGTAGACTTGTAGTGACTAAGTATGCTATGCTTGTTAGACAATAATTATACATCTTGTTTGCCATCTGCCGTAAAAGGAGAAAAACAAATAAATAAAGAAAAAAAAAATGCTATAAGGCATATTTCGCCATTTTTTTTATATACTTAACTTTCTGTATTTAATTTTTGATCAACTATATATCTTGCTAATTTTGTAAAAAATATTTTATTTAACTTTCTATTGCTGACATAATAAAAGCATAGATAATAAATATTGTATAATGTACATAGGGTAAATAGTATATTAATAACTTATCAAAAGAGACCAAAATGCAACGTTTTATAAAATTAATTGGTGGCAAAACGGTTTGCATGGATAAAAACAACTTTTAGAAAACAAAATAGCAAAATGAAATTATTACAGAATACAGTATATGTCTTATACTAAATATATATATTTTATTATTATAAAAAACTTATTTGTATTATTGCTATTAATTTTTGTTTATACTTTTTAACTTGTTTTTAATTAAAGTGTTTTACATATGATTATTACACTTTGAATTCGTTATTAATTACAATTTATTTTTTATATAATTTTTTATTAATTTATTTTTTTTATTATGATATTTTTATTTACAGTAAATTATATAAATATATATTTATCTCAAGTTTCATTAAATTACTACTTTATCTATTATTAAAAATCATATATTAAATAAAGGTGGTACATACTTTACGACCATTTTACTTATACTCACATGAAAATTACTAATTTGTCAATTATCAAGAATCGTATATAAAATCGAGATAGTAAGTACTTTACGGTTATTTTATCTGTCTCCTAAATTATTAATTTATCAATTATTAAGAGTTATAGGTCATAATGTTTGTCTCTCATATTCCTAATTGTACGTAATTTTTAACAATTAAATTCATCATTATTAAATAAATAATAATAATATTTTCCAGTAAATTTTTAATTTTCATACAATTAAGTCACATTTAATTTGAATACTAATAATTGTTAATTATATTTGATTCTTATATCATACTATATATAAAAAAAATCACACTAAATTATTTGATTTATTAATTATCTTACCCATTATGGTTGTTAATTTATTTACTATATATAAATTATATAATCCATTATATATTTTTATGATAAATTATTAGGACATCCATAAGGTTTGGGTTAGTCCATTCATTTTGGAAAATACATTATAAATTCCTTTAGGTTTGGTTTAATACACTAAAATGACCATCTGTTAATTAAAAATGGAACGTTTTGTTAATAATCTAGAATATTCTATTCATCAACTAAAAAAACAAATATACCCTTATTTATATTTTGATAATTTTGACATTTAGTTAACTTAAAAAATATATTTAAAATAAGAAAAATAAATATAACATTTTGAAATCAAGTTGATGACAATAAAAATATTTTTGGTACTTTTGAGATTTTTTAAGATAAAAAGTGAATGATAAATTTAATATTTTGTTTATTTTTAATGGAAAAAATGAATGGAAGAACTAGATAGCGTATTAAACCAAACTTGAGGGACTTTATAATGTATTTCTAAAAATGAAGAGAATAACTAGTGTATTCGACTAAATTTTATTGGTGTGTTAGTAATTTGCCATTTTTTTACTGTGCGTTTTTAATATTTTTTGTTAAATTATGTTTTCTTTTTAATATCAGTTATATATAAAATATAATTATCTAGTCATAATAAAGTTGGATTTCTAATTAATGAATTATTAATACTATTCACTAATAAATTAAATTATTAACTAATAAAATTAATTCTATTAACTAATATAATCATGTTAGATTTTTGATAAATTTGTCATGTCTTATCCCTACTTTAAAAAAAAAAATTTTAAAAAAAGGAGTTTTAGGATGTAATCTGCCATGAAAAAAAAGGCAGAAAATGTGGTCCAAACTGTGAAAGATACAGGGGAATTGGGATGGAAGCCCCATGGCCCATGATCAAGAATACAACAATAGAAGGTGTCATGTCATTATTAGAGTGGTAACCAGCAAACAAACGGGTTCAAGGCTGTTTATCTTCCATCACAATTCCATCCTTATAATCCAAGTGATGAAATATATATAAAGACAAGAGAATTGACAATATTCGGGAGAGGAATTTCTGGCCTATGGCCTTAGGAAGTAGGAACGCGGCACAAGAATGGACCCGTCATAGAAAAAATGAGAAAACTTGGTCTAAACTCTTACCCAAATTAAGGTGAAATCCCCATTAGATATTTGATTAGAGCAACATTTTCTACAACCACAACGAGCGCTCATTAAAGTTGCTTCTCCCCACCGACCATCTGACCGACCACAGTCTGCTTCAACGGTCTCTCTCTCTTCTCAGGTAGCGGAGCTTGCAGGCATCTTAAACTATTGAAGGTCCGTTTGGAATTTTGGATTTTAAAAAAGCTTTTGGAAAAAATATTTTATATTTTTATTTGAATTTTAAAAACTTAGGCAGATTTTAAAAAATAGTTCATAAAAAATTAAAAAAACCAATCTAACTCCCAACGCCCAGTAGCTGTTTTTTATGCTCAAAACTGCGTTGGTTGGGACAAGTTTAGACCCAGTTACAAGTATGACAAACTCAGGAAATATTGGGCCAAACTCAATTTTGAACACCATGCTGTTGATAGTTCAATGCCGGCATGAGTTACACAAATACGATCGCACGACTGCACAAACTGCAAGTCCTCTTGTTGATAGTTCAATCATACAAAGGCCCCTCATGCCTCATCGGGCAAATATTGATTTTCAAGGTTCAAAATTGTTATACTGGATCTAAAGATCTCACTTTTAAAGAGGACAACACAAAATCAAACAAGGAACCAGCACCAAAGGTATTAACCTTAAAAAAGAAAAAGCTTTTAATTAATTAAAAGGACTACATAAACCAAATTACCCAGATACATAAGAAACAAAGTAAGAATTCCTAATTTTGAACACTATCTTAAATTTGAAATTCATAGAGACCTGACACCCTTAGTAGAAATTGGAATTATTAACCCCCCCTACTGATCTAGTCTAGCTATACATAAGAAACACTAACACTGTTTATCTGAGTCAGTCAACCGAATCTTCCCCTTGAAAAAATAAGGGAAGATCGGTGACCGTCTATCAACCAACCACCCATGGCCAAATCGTTATAAACTGAGGCCCAGGATCCGCCGTAGATCACTAGCAGCATCGTCGACACCGACACTCTTCTTCATGAAAAAAGCCGGTAAAGGGAGAGAACTCGGAGGTGGTGAGGTAACAAAAGCCGATCCAGCATAAAAACCATTAGCTTTGTTGGATTCGGCGAGTCGGATCTGAGTAGGAACCAGCTGGGGATCGGGACCAAGCCGGTTAGTCGAGCCCAGATCTAGATCTTCATTTTTATGCAGCATCTTAGCTATTTGTTCGCCGCGCTTTAGAATTTTGACCTGACCCATGACAAGGTTTTTAGAGGCTGTGTGAGGGAGAACAGTGACGGCCGGGCGAGACGGTGGTGAGGTGTTGGGGCTCCGCTTTCTGCGGTTGGATTGAGCCCTATTAGGCCGGCTAGTTTTAGGGTTTCTAGATAGCCTCATACGCGGAGGCGGAGATATCAAATCCTGCCGGGACGATAAGGGATTCTGCAGGCAATCGTGAGGATTCAACAGGGCAATTCCCATTTTTCCGATCAACGGAGGAAAAGAGAGGAGAGAGAAATATTTATAAAAAATATATAAACAAAAAATATGAAAGAGAGTAGGAGAGAGAGAGAGGGGTACAGACAAGAAGGAATTTGCAAGTGGCAATGGGTCGAAAGACAGAGGTGGAAAAGGGTTTTTATAGCGAAAGGCAAAGCGGTGTTATGAGTCTGGGCATAGGAAAGCGAGGCGGTTGCAAGTTCGGTACCACGCTCTCATTGGATTCGTGAGCAACACGTACTCTTTGATAGATTATAATTATTAGCCATCAGTACCCTAACAAATTAATAAAATTAAAATAGCCTGTTGAATAAATAACTGTAAGTATATATGATTTTATTAAACAAATAGAGAATTTATCAGTAATGATGTGTTATTTTCTGGTGCATTGCTAACTGTTTGCAGAAGTCCATAAATTTTTATTAATTTAGCTTGAGTTAATATAATATTTCCATCAATTCTCAAAACGAATGCTAAAGGCTTAATTATCCTATTTAATTTTGATATTAATTAATGTTTTTCAGATGCTAATTAATTATTAATTATATGCAATAATTATGGATTAGATGGAGCAGAGTAGGGCGCGTGGGGATGGGGTTGCCCTTGGTTGCGGCAACAGGGTGTATGACGTGTGTACGTTGGGATAATTACCGGGCACCTTAATTATTCTACCTTCCACTGTCCTACAATTACAGTAATGCCGTTCTCCGCATCTAATTCGCGTTTTTAGTTTTTTATACATCCTCATAGTTTATTTCAAAATTTCATGTTATTAATCATATTCTATATTACAAATCTTCTTGAACAGAATTGTTAATTACTTATAATTAAAAAGAAGATGATTCTAACGTCTGTTTGTTTGCCGAAAATATTCTGTTTCTGAAAAAAAAAATATTTTTTGTTATTTAATTGTGCGTACAAAATTTTTAGAAAATTATTTTTCTGTGTTTGATGTATTTTTTTTTACATATAAAAAAATATTAAAATATTTAAAATATATAAAAACTTGATATTTTTAATTTATAACTATATATAAAATAAAATTACATAAAAAATAATTTTTTTAAAAAAATTTCAATGACCGGCACCGATAATCGATTATCGATGGTAGCCAAAAGTCACAAAAAGTGATTCAGTAGTTAATATGTTAATTAATATATATTTAGTTATATTTAGTTAGTTTTATAAATGTATCAAGATTTAAAAAATAAATTTTTATTTTAAAAAATAACTTTTGAGAATAAAAAATTTATTTCTTTTAAAAATAATTTAATATTTTTTTTTACTAAAAAAAATATTTTCTATTAACCGATATTTTTAAATGCGCCGAATACATATTCCTCGTGAAACAAACAAGTTAAACACGCTTCTTCTTTTTTTTTTATCAATTCATCCTTATCTCAAAATTAAAAGTCTTATCAATGAAAACTAATAGATAATTAAATAGAAATGCCAGTTAAGATAACATTTTCAAAAAGCCTTATTTTGAAAAATTTTACCTTTAGTTTTTTTAAAAAAAAAACATTTTCAAAAAGCCTTAAAAATAAAGCTAAAACACTTTTAAAATTTAATATTTTAGTATTTGTTCAGTTTTTCTGTTCTCCATCAACAGAATATTAGGGCCGTTTTTAAGAGGCTTGAGATTTTTTATTTATTTGGGAATTCTGCTTTTTTTATTTTTCTTGAAGTTTTCTTTGAGTGAAGTTTATTAATTTTAATAGGTTCAGCCATGGTTGTAAAAACTGGATCGGCCTGGCCGGTTCAACAAGAAAAATAGGAAACCGGCCCTTAGGCCGAACTGTTTTTACTCCCAAAACCAGGGTAGAAACAATCCGGTGAAAAAACCGACAACTCGGCCGGTTCAACCGGAAAATCTGGCCGGTTCAACCTGTTTTTCTTTATTTTTTTAATCTTTTACAAAAAAAATTTTAATTATTAAATTTGGTCTAATCTAGTCAGTTCAACCAAAAAATTGACCTTAAAACTAGATGAATTAACTATAAACTAATCAAATTGGTCAAAATAAATATACTTTTAAACAATTAACTCACATTTATTTATAAAATGATATGTTATCTTTATTCTTACTTTTTTTTTAAAATGAGATTGTTCACTCATTTTTACATTTTTTTATATTACTTTTCTTTTACAATTTAAAATGTTTGGCCGATTGTATTTTCAAGTTATAAATTACATTTACATTTAATAATTAATTAAATATTTAGTTATACAAATATATGAAATATGATTTTTTAAAAAAATAAAAAAGAAAATATTAGACATGTTATATTATTCTTGTATACTATAAAAAAA
>CATIWF010126322.1:0-11826 GCA_949630135.1 Balakata baccata
GTGGTGGAGTCCCATTGGCTGAGTTCATAAATTTTTCTAAGTCTTGTCTATGTCTAGACAATAAGTACTCCTATAATTTATTGGACTGCAGATTAATTTGAAATTCCGTCAAATAAATTTATTAAAAAATAAAATATTTCACTCTAAATTTTAAAAATATTATATACCAAAAATTTAAATTTTAAATTTCTAATTGAAAGAGAAAGGTTCTAGATTATTTTTATCTCATTCTTTAAAAGTGAATACTATTCTTATATTTATTATGCTTGAATTCAAAACACAAAAAATATCTATTTTAATATCTTTGTGCCTTCTTTCATTTCCTTTTATTTTTGTCTTCCAAACAAATCTTATACTAAACATATATATCAAATAGTGATTTACAATTCCAAGGAATGATTAACATTTTTAACAATAAATTAGTGAAATACACATCAGAAAAATAAAAATATTATTTATCTCACTTAATTTTGTACCACTTTTTGCACAATCTATATTAAAATACTAATATTTTACTGGTCTACCTACTTGTATTACTCAACTTGCATTACTATACTAATATTTTAATACATATGAAACAAAGTGTTACAAAATAAGTTGGCCAATATAGCATTACTATTAAGAAAAAAAATGAATTTAATTGTTGTATTCTTGAATTTTATAAATATACTATTGAATATTTACGATGAAATTCATGTTGCGATTGCATAAGATTGGTTGCTCAACAATGAGAAAACTCTTTGCAGCAGAAGAACGCACAAAACTTCGGAAGGTGCTGAGTTCAAAAAGATTAAGCTCCAAATCATTATGTGGGCTGAGTTTAAGTGCATTTGGCCCAAATTTGTTTTGTTGAACTTGGACATTTTTTTTTTTCCAAAGAAACTTGGATTTCTATTTGTTCTTTTCTTTTTGGACAGAATTTGTTCTTTATTATTTATCAATTAAAAGTATGAAAAACAACTATTTACCTTTTCAAATTTGATATATTATATTAACATTCTTTTAAAATTTAAAAATTATACAGTTTGTTTCTTTTATTTATTTCTCTTGAACTATATAAACTTTTTATTAAATTTTTAGATATTTACCGTTGGTCCAAAAAATATTGTATTTTGTTCAAGTGATATTAGTATAACATGTCAAACTTACAAGCGGTAATAATAAAATAAAGCAAACTTCATATGGTAAATAATAATTTATCTTTATCGTTTTATCATAATCTCGTATCTTCCTAACAGAAAATATAACGAAATGACATATTAGTATAATACGATAAAATAAAGAGAATAAATTGTGTACTTTTTAAATCTCAGGATACTAGTATAATATGTCAAATATTAAAGGTAAATAGTAATTTATTTCATAAAATTTATGGATATAATATTAATATCATATATATTAAATATGGTAAATTACTAGGACACTCTTGAGATTTTGTTGAATACACAAGTTAGTTCTTTCATTTTTTCAAATACAATATGGAGTCTCTCATGTTTAATTTAAATACACTATCTACTAATTCTGTTTATTTTAGCCATTAATAACAAATAAAATGTCAAATTTGTCCTCCTTTTTTGTGCCTATAAAAATAAAATAAACAAAAAATTTTTAATGCCATTAACTTGATACCAAAATATAAAATTTTTCCTTTTCTTTAAGTTAACAAAAAATCAATTTTATTAAAATATAAATAAATATAATTTTAGTTTTTTTAGATAACTAATAGAATATTTAGTTGACTAACTGAATATTTTACTCAAAATTAATAGGAGTATCTTTTTAGTTAATAAAACTAAATCTGATGCACTTTATAATATATTTCAAAAAATAAAAAAATTAACTAGTATATTCAATAAAATATCATGAATGTCCTAATAATTTATTGTATTAAATATCTATATGTTTTAGAATAAATTAGCCTAGCACAATTAATTTGTATCTATCTATCTATATATATAAAGCACGGATGTGCTCTACCCTTTTTGCCCCTTTAATAAAACGGCACCGTTTCCTATTATATTTTTTCACAGGCCACAGTTAAACGACATCATTAAGAAAACGTTGTTGTCCGCATAATCCTTTGAAGTTGCCCAGATCCAATGCCAACGGAAAAAACGATGTCATTCCGGGGAGCATGGGAGACAGGAAGTATTGCAAAGCAAGGATGCTTCATTCCATTTAGCAAGTACCCAAGCTAAGACTAAGACATATGAAGTTGACAAATCGGATTTAAAAGCAATTGCTCATATATAAATAATTTTAATTGAAAATTTATTAAAAAAAAAACTGTCTACTCTGACCGGGAATTCTTTACCTTCAAGTATTTCTTCTTGCTCTTCCTTTTTTTCATTTGGCTTATAGAACGAACCCATTTCTTTCATTTTTCCTGGGATTTTCTTCTTCTTTTGCTTCAATTACAATGACACAGTCCCTCCTTATCCTTCAAAATTGTGACGCCCTACCTATACAACATGACTATTCTCATTATATTCAGTATAACATGAACAATTTCATTATATAGATAAAATGTCATTAACTGTACTTATTTTATTACTGGTTATTTATCATCATCTTATACTTTGCATTCATATACATACAATGTTTGTATTATACTGGCTTATTATTATTATTATTATTATTATTATTATTATTATTATTATTATTATATACATTACAAGATAGCATATACCCACAAATAGGATCACAGTTGCTTTCTCTTGATACGAGCTCAAGCTTTTCTTCTTAGCTTCAATTATTTACAACCTACAAGCTCCTAAACCTTTGTGAGAAAAACTCATTCTAAGCCATTTCTAGTTTAAAACATATAGACATTGAAATTTTTTCATGCAATCATACAAAGTGTAGCATAAAACAAATCATGACATATGATCATATAAATCGTATTTATGAAAAATATAATATTATTGTATCACATGCATATAATGTCATATCCAAGTCATAATTCATGCCTTTACTTATACATATATCACATAAAACTCATGCATTAACTATTTTCCTAATGCATGAAATACATTTCATATGTTCATACCATTTATCCTGGTCATTTATGACTTTTTACCAAACTTCGACAAATAGCCCAAGCCTTATTCTCAGACTGTCCGGATACGAGATGTAAAGTAGGTGAGCTAGTCATTCTACTCATCTACTGTAATCTGTATGCTCATTCGAACTCCCTCAAGTTAAACATGCTTACCCAAACTAGGGCTCAGCTAACCTGACTGAGTATAATTGTAATTTGTATGCTTATTTGATCTCTCTCAAGTCAAGTATGCTCACCCAAACTAGGGCTCAACTAACCTAATTGAGTATAATTGTAATTTGTATGCTCATTTGAGCTCTTTCAAGTCAAGCGTGTTCACCCAAATTAAGACTCAGCTAATCTAACTGAGTATAATTGTAATTTGTATGCTCATTTGAGCTCCTTCAAGTCAAGCGTGTTTACCCAAATCAGGGCTCTGCTAACCTGACTGAGTATAATAGATATAAGTACTAGGAAAAGAAGCACCTAAGTCAACGTTAAACAATCTGATCCTCACTCATACATCTCGTTGATACGTATCTTTTATCCCCTTTATGATGCATCATTTACCCTAAAATAGTCATCAGGTAGAGAAATGGACATTTATATCAAATCATTTCTTCATTTTAATCTTGTACTTTCTTACTTCCATATTGTTTAACATAATATATATACATGTTCACATATCACATTTATGCTTACTAACATGTTTTCATATGTTTTTACCTCATACTTTAACACTTGTGCATAATTAGTATGTTTCGAACCCACCAAAATATCATTTAAACATATATTGCTATTGCTACGAATAGTGTTTTCATGGCCATGAATTTTCGAGCTGGCTGTGAAGGCTATTGCCCCTATGTTCATGGTCATGACCGTTTCAGCATAGTTGTGACACCGGTTGTGAAAGGTCATAACTTATGTCTATGGTCAAATTTTGTCAAAATTTCACTTCTAATCACTTCATAAACATGTGTAAATATCATCCATGGTCCTTGGATATCAAAACAAATATGTCATCATAACTTAAATTATCCCCCAAAATAGGTCACAACTGAGCTCACAACTTAAGATTAAGCTTTACATATGCTTTGTACCAATTTTAACACCTTTGCCATTTTCATACTTATAACTATATTTATACATATTCAAATACTTTAATTAACCTTTCTAATATTTGATCATGTCATTTCATATCTCATATTGCATAATATCATACTACTTAACAAATAGACATGCTCAACGATGTCATTGCACATAACTTAATATTTACATGCATCTATCACATTTAAGGGGCAAATAACAATACGTATATGTATAAATATCTATTAGGAACTTGATAAAAACTCAACTAAGGAGTTATCTACTCTCCTTGTCGATCTTCTTCCTCCGTCTTTGTCTTCCTATCACAAACAATACCATATATCAAATACTATGTCTATAGTAGTATGGCAAAAAAGTAAAACTAACCCATACTTCCCAAACTAAGACATATGAAGTTGACAAATTGGATTTAAAAGCAATTGCTCATATATAAATCATTTTAATTGAAAACCTATTAAAAAAAACTGTCTACTCTTACCGGGAATTCTTTACCTTCAGGTATTTCTTCCTGCTCTTCCTTTTTTTTTCATTTGGCTTATTGAATGAACCCATTTCTTTCATTTTTTCTGTGATTTTCTTCTTCTTTTGCTTCAATTACAATGACACAGTCTCTCTTTATCTTTCAAAATTGTGATGCCCTACCTATACAATAGGACTATATCCATTATATCTTCCTATAATAGGAACAATCTCATTATATAAATAGAATGTCACTAATTATACTTGTTTTAAATTTGGTTATTTATCATCATCTTTTACATTGGTGTCTGTATCATACTAGCTCATATACTCTTATTATTATTTTTCATTATATATTTCACATTTATTTTGGAGCTCCAGGCCTTATATATATATATATCACAATTGTATCACATTATAACCATTTATCACTATTCCCATATACATATTTATGTATACAATACACAATATGATAGCATAGACCCACAAATTGGGTCACAGTAGTCTTCTTGTGATATGGACTCAAACTTCTCTTCTCAACTTCAACTATGCTAAGCCATTTCTAGCTTGGTGGTACATATAGACATTGTAATTTTTCCATGCAATCATACAAAATGTAGCATAAAACAAATCATGGCATATGATATTATAAATCGTATTTATGAAAAATATAATAATGTCGTATCACATGCATACAATTTCATGTCCAAGTCATAATTCATGCCTTATACATATATCATATAAAACTCATGCATTAACTATTTTTCTAATGCATGAAATGCATTTCATATGTTCATACCATTTATCCTAGTCATTTGACTTTTTACCTTTCAACATGTCTGTCTTATTCACTTTCTTTCAATTAATTAACTTCGATAAATAACCCAAATCTCACTCCCGAACTGTCCGGATACGGGGTGTAAAGTAGGCGAGCTAGTCATTTTACTCACCCACTTTAATCTGTATGCTCATTCAAGCTCCCTCAAGTCAAGCATGCTCACCCAAACTAGGGCTCAGCTAACGTGACTGAGTATAACTATAATCTATATGCTCATTTTATTTCCCTCAAGTCAAGCATGCTCACCCAAACTAGGGCCAGCTAACTTAACTGAGTATAACTATAATTTGTATGCTCATTCGAGCTCCCTAAAGTCAAGCGTGTTCACCCAAATCAGGGCTTAGCTAACCTGACTGAGTATAATAGATATCAGTACCAGGAAAAGGAGCACCTAAGTCAAGGCTAAACAACATGATCTTCACTCATACATCTCGTCGATACGTATCTCTTATCTCCTTAATGATGCATCATTTACCCTAAAGTAGTCTTCAGGTAGAGAAATGAACATCTATATCAAAGCATTTCTTCATTTTAATCTCGCTCTTTCTTACTTCCATCTTGTTTAACATAATATACATATATGTTTACATATCACATTTATGCTTACTAACATGTTTTCATATGTTTTTACTTTATACTTTAACATTTGTGCATAATTAGCATGTTTGGACCCACCAAAATATCATTTAAATATATGTCGCTATTGCTGTGAATAGGTCTTCACCGCCATGAATTTTTGGTCTAGCAATGAAGCCTAGTTGTGAAGGTTACTACTTCTATGTTCATGGTCATGACAGTTTCAGCATGGTTGTGACGCCGGTTGTAAAAGGTCATAACTTGTGCTTATGGTCAAATTTTATCAAAATTCCACATCTACTCACTTTCTAAACATGTGTAAACATTATCCATGGTCCTTGGACATCAAAGAAAATATGTTATTATAACTCAAATCATCCTCCAAAATGAGTCACAACCGAGTTCACAACTTAAGTTTTACACATGCTTCGTACCAATTTTAACACCTTTGTCATTTTCATATTTATAGCCATATTTATACAATTCAAACACTAACCTTTCTAACATTTGATCATGTCATTTTATATCTCATATTTCATAATATCTTACTACTTAACAAATAGACATGCTCAATAACATCATTGCACATACCTCAACATTTACATGCACCTATCACATTTAAGGGGTAAATAACAATGCATATATGTACAAACATCTATTAGGAGTTTGACAAAAACTCAACTAAAAAGCTATATACTCTCCTTGTTGATCTCCTCCCTTTTGTCTTTGTCTTCTTATCACAAACAATACCACATATCAAATATTATATCTATGGAGTATGGCAAAAATGTAAAACTAACCCATACTTCCCAAACTACGGTTAATATGTATGATTTCTACTTTGTATCATGGTATTTCACTTTCAATAACTTCAAAGAATACAAACACATATAAAACCCAACCACCCTTCATCTTTCTCCAAGGGTTTTCATTCAAACAATACAATCACCACATATAACCTCATAATCATATCAAATAAATGATTTTCTTGAATTTTCTTATCTCTTGATGACAGAAACTACCCTTGATCATGTAAGGAACTCGTGGGCTCTCTTGCACCAACTTTCTCTTTCCTCTAATTCTCCACCAAAGTTAATAATTTCTTCAAATCTTGCTTTAATCTTATTCTCTCTCTTAGTTTAGTGTTTAATTTACTCAAAAACCATGAAGAATCACTCACATATGGTTCTTGAGAGTGTGTGACAGGGGTTTGGAGTTTGAGGCTTGAGGATGGAAAAAATGATAAAAAATAAAGATAAGATCGTAGAAAAGCTTATATACAGCCCTTTTCACGGTCATGAATGTCTACAATAAAAATAGTCAATGCTTATTTTTGACCACGATGTTCATGGCCATGAATCACTTTGTTCACAAGTGTGAAGGCTGATTGTTCACACTTTCTTCAATTCTTTTATCCCTCTCTTCAAACCAAAGTCAAAATTGACTGATATACCTTACATATACCTAAAATATACCCTCATATACCTTAAATACACCTCTCATATGATCCCTTTAAGTCACATAATCAAGCATAACAATTAACCCCTAGTTAATGGGTGTTGCAACAATAACTTTCCTCAAGCCAAAAAAGATCATAATTTCATTTATGTTGGAAAAATTAGTCTGGTGTGACAATGACACCCATCATAGTGATTATTTTTCTTATTGTCAACCTCATATTTCAAATTACTTTCATGGGAGCCTAACTTTTGTCTTCATCAATAAAGGTGGCCCAAGTGATTTTTCTTCCTCTCAAATATGACTCGGCTGTGAGAAAAAGAAATTAAGGAAATGCATAATAAAGAAATTAAGGAATGATCCACTTAACTTTCATGATCTTTTCCCTTTTTTTATTATACCTTTAATTAGTGTTTGATTAGCATGTGGTGTTGACACACGGCACACATGCACATTTGATTAGCTTTAAGTAATTCTTATTTAACTTAATTTAATTAATTAAACATTTTTTTTTGTAAAATATCTCTTTCAATTCTCAATTTTTAATTTTTAAGTAATTGATACACTAAACTTTTATCCTTTTCAATTCAATCTATAAAATATTTTTTTCAAGTGCTAAATTAAATAATTTTTCTCAATAACATACTCAATTTATTGCATTCAATAAATAATTTTTTATTATATATGTTTAGTTAATAACCTGCATTTATACACGAGGCAGTAAGCCTAGATTCACATCAGGATTAATAACATTTAATTTAAAAGACTAATTGGTTGATAAATATGATTTATATAATACACATAAAATTTGTAATTTAGTTTAATGCTAAAAAAATTAAATTTATTTAGCATAAATTCATATGTTTTAAAGTATTAATAAAATTACAAAAACAGAAAGTAATATTGCTAATATAAGTTCAACATAACAAAAGTGGCAGTTGATTGCATAATTGATAGCATAATCTAAGGTTGAGCAATTGGGAGAGACCAATCCCAGTAGACACTTTGGATAATTATAAGAAATTTGAAAAAAAAAATTCACGATTAGTTGATACATGGTAAAAGAATAATAATTTTTTTAAAAAAATAATAAGTATTGGTACATGGCAAAAAAATACATTAAAAAAGACAATAATGAAATTACTCAATTTTTTCTTTATTACTAGATGAAATAACTTGTATTCGTTTTTCAAATGATTTCTTAACGGCACAACACTTATTGAAGTAGATTTCCCAAGAGATTGGCTCTTGGTTAATAATTGTAATTCATCTTTAAAAAAGTGCATTACTTTAAAAGACAAATTATATGGATCTTCAGTTTGATTGCTAATTACCACTTAAATTGTTGTAAGACATAAATCTTACTTATCATTGGTGGTACTGGTAGTATGAATCTATTTTTTGAACCATGAATCAAATCGTTTGCTGGTAATCCAATCAATTCAGCAGCTAGTCTTCCAAATATGATAAAAGTTGTCGTTCCAATGTCATCTTCAACGATATTGTTAAGTTTATACCTATTAAAAAAAAGCTATGAATAATTTAAATTATTATACATATAATGAAATATTTAATTTATGATTTTTGTTATGCAAGTAAATTAGTGGTTCATTCATAATGCCATAATTATTGTACCTTGTTTATTCACTGTAACTTTAAAGACTACTCTTACACTGAGGGTAAGCTTGATCCAATTGAAGGGTTATTCGCTGTAACTTTAAAGACTACTCTTACACTGAGGGTAAGCTTGATCCAATTGATGGATTAACATAAAATATTACAGTTCTACAAGTAAATTTGATATTCTGTAATAGATAAAAACAATGTTAATATTTGCATGTAAATTTTATAGTATAAATAGTTTTTAAAGACATTTATATGGATGGTTGTAAATTTACTTCACTTGTTAGTGTGAATATTTAAACTCAATAACTCTGCTATTGTCTTTCTGTTGCTGTTTTTTTTTTTCTAATTCAATGTCTTTGACAGGTTGTTTTTTGAATTGCACGCAGACAATTTTTTTAGGTGGTTGAGAAAGTCTACATAAATAAAATATAAACATAATAAAATAACATGGCAAATAGGTCAAATGTTACCTTCATTTGAAATTAATGAACATAAATATAATACATTAAAATATAAATCATAATTATAAAGTATGAAATATTTTCAAAACTTTGTGATTGTGTTGTTATTTAATGTTTTTTTTTATCATCATATTTCTTGATGATCATAGCAACAAACCGAACAATAACTTGACCGTTTGTTTCTTCCGCAAATATTTCATCATCAATGTAATAGCTACTTTATCCCAAAACGCGATATCCAATTTGTCATCATTATATTTAATTCAAATGTTTAAGGAATTTGAAAAGGAAAATTCATATGAAATAAAAGGAAACAACTAATTTGTATACTTATTTTTCGTTCTTTATCTGAATCATTTGTTTGCTACCAATTACACTCAGTACATTAACTTGTTCAATATCACCAACCAAAATAATTCGATCAAATAATGTCTAGAAAGAAAAATATAGCAAAAAAAAAAACATAATCAAAATTAGTATAAAATTTTATGTAAAGAAATATAAGTACAATCTTAAAATAGTATCTATTGTATATATTTTGTCTCCTGTTCTAGCCTTGACATCTTCAAAATTTAGAAAGTCGAATCAATGAAAAGGAATGGCCAAATCATCGTGATCAAACACTTTTAGAAGTGCATTCCTTGGAAGTTTGATTCGAAAAGAGTGATGACTAATCCTATAATTTGATTAGATAGGAATGACGGCAAAACCAGAAATATTGTTTTGGAATTGTAATGATATCACCCTATTTAGATATATTCAATATCAGATTATATTTTAATCCACTATCAGAAACTCAAGGCTATATAATTCAGCGGGATTATAAATATTATTGAAATCCCAAACCCTTGCAACGCGAACTTTCAAACGAAGGTTTTTACTACAGTTATCAATATGTGATATAAACATATGCGACATCTTTAAGTACAATATATTTTGTAACAATTTAACAATAATCAAACATGCCTAGTTAGTAAATTTTAAATATTATATTATTAACAATCGATTAAATCATTAAATATTTCATTATAAACAATATTTTTTATATATCTAAATAATTCATAATTGCATTCAAAATTTGTATTACCTATTAATACTTGCAATTCTTTTTGTGATGTTACTCTATAAAGGGCGACATATAATTGTCAATGCCAAAAAATATGATCATAAAAATAAAGGCCAACCTTTTTTAAAATCTGTTTTATTTATTGTTATACAATAGTGTATTCTAATTGGAAATTGTCTTCTTTTTATATTAAAAAACAACTTTTCTTGATTTATCGATAACATAATCCGAGGAATAAATGCTCTTTTACCGTATGAGTACCTGTAAGGATCTTATCTTCAATGACTTTTGTTCCTAAGTTTATTACTATTAATTAATTTTGTTCCATAACAAAGATCAATACTTATATTTATATTTCAAAATAATATAATTGGAATATTTTTCTTTTAATTTTAATCCATGTTGTTGGAATTCGTTAAAATTCAAAGAGTTTAAAAATTCAATAGGATAGGGGATTTCGAAGATTCAATATTATTTGATGTAAGTGAATCAAAACTGTAGTATATTTTCTCTTCTTCATATAGTTATTTAAGCATTTTTTTTGTTTACTATGTCAACAATTTCGTTTGTAAGTGTAACAATGACACGCTCTTTGATATAAAGAGGATTAACATAGTTTGTTGTAAATGAAGAATAAGTTTCCATGATTATTCTATTTAAAGGCTCAGTATTACATTCGACTATTAGTTTTGAAGGCATTTCTATTGTTTTCATCATCAAGTTCGTCAAGTTTTTAACATACTATCGTCCCATGGGCTATTGACAATATCCAGTTGACAAATTCTACTAATTCAATATTTTCATGTCTAATAGTGGAATTAGATAATAAATGCATATTATTTGTTAGTTTATAAATTTTAAAATATTTACATAAATATGATTTTGTTAATGATGCATTGATAATATCTTATTTGCTATCATTAACAACAACATGTAATATTTATCTAAAATCACCTCCTATTAATAAAGTCTTACTCCCAAACGGTATTTCACTCATGTCATTATCAACAATGCTTACAAGGTGTTTGAAATTGCTGTTAAGATTTCTAAAAACAGATTTTGAATTTTTTATAAACTGTTTTTTTCAAGCTTGTTTTGGAAAAAATATTTATTTACTTGCTTCTACCAAAAGCAGTTTTCTTAACTCAAATAAAATTAAAAATAAAAACTTTTTTCCGAAAAATATTTTTTTCAA
>CATIWF010126332.1:0-12068 GCA_949630135.1 Balakata baccata
TAATTATTATAACTTTATCAATTACTCCAAATTAAAATTATTTAATATAAATTAAAATAAAATTTTATAGTTCATGACTTTATCCTACCATAAATCAAAATAAAATATTACAAATCATAATTTTTTATCTAAAAGTTATAAAAAATACATATATAAACAAAAGTTCGGTCGATTCGGTTTAATTAATTTTTAAATATTTACAACCGAACCTTAAATGGAAAACCGAATCGAATAAACCGAGAACCTAACAAACCAAACCAAATAAACAGAAAATCATTCGGTTCAGTTCGGTTTTCAGTTTTGGTTTAATTTTTGCACACTCCTAATGGTGGTGGTGCTCTACGCTCTTCTGGTCTTCTAGATCCCATACATGATCATTTTAATTACCCATGTGTGGTAATGATATTGGGAAAAAAGACACAACTAATCGATTATAGAAGGAATATTTCACAAATTATGCTACCTCAAAAACTTTTCAACAATAACTTTTCCGTATTTTTAAAATTCCATTTTCCTTGATTCCCAATGAATTCAGTTACCATATATATCACTTACCAAAATCTTCTCATCCCTAAATTTTCAGTTACCATATATCACTTACAAAATCCTTCTCATCCCCAAATTGCGGAATCTGCTATCAAAACCTCCTCATTAATCGATAGAACAAACAGATTTGATAAAATCAGAGCACAGAATGACAAAAACAGGACATTACTTCCATAAATTTATCAATAAAAGTTGTAAAAATAAACAACATAACTTTAAATTACATTATATGTGCATTATGCACACATAATAAATGGTATAGCACATAAACATGATGTAAGCATCTATAAAAAAACAAAAAATACTGTCTGACAGATATGTACACTTATCACATATTTTTTATGCAGAGATAAATTCAAATTGCATCAACTATTATAACTTGTGATACATATATGATATGTTAATTATATGTATAAGTAGATACTGTTTTAAAAAGCAGATATACTCATATATACCCAACATATAAGATACATATAAACAAGATGAACGCAATGAATATAATCCATAAAACTTTTTTTTTTTTTTGGTTGCTTTAATGGAGGTGAACAACAAGTTGTTGAAGAAGGACAGTAAGGGCTTCGATTCTCTTAGGGGGATGGCTGCTGTTGGGTGCTAAAGAAGAGATAAAAAGGTAACTTATGGTTATTGAGAATAAAAATAAAAATAAAAGTAATTTAAAAATAAACACTGATAAAAAAAATATCGAAATCAAAAAAGAAAACGATAAAAAAAATGATGAAGAGGGAAGGGAAATCAGGAGAGGAAAAAGTCATTTTCCTCATATAAAAAAAATAAAATTGGAAAAAAACTGTGTTATATTTGTAGAATTATTTAGAAAATTTTACAAAATTGGAAAAAAGTGCTAAAGTATTTACATATTTACCGCTACTCAAAGATTTCCTAAAAAGTATTATAAAAATATTTACAATAAAAAAATCACCCTAATGCATACTAAAAAATCAGTATATTTCCAATATATTTTGGGTATACTTGGGTTCTGAATCCTTATTAATATATTGAGTATACATTGTGAATACTTTGAGCATATATTTAGAATAATTTGAAAATTCCTTAGATTCATTGATAATGCATCAGATATACTTTAAGAATGTCTCAAATATACTTTGAAAATATTTTGAAAATTTATTGAGAACATTTTGGATATACATTAAGAATACTTTGAAATTACCTTAAGTTTATCTTGGATATACTTTAGAAATACATTGATGATTAGAAAGAAGAAGAAGAAGGAGAAGAATTAATTAATTCACTATTCTTTACAAACTTTTAAAATACTTATACCACTTGGAATGTGCAAGATTTCTCTCTTTTTCTTTTGTCTTGAGATAAATCTATTGCATGAGTTTTATTTTACTAATAAAACTTTAATGAATCCAACATTATGTAAAATGAGGAAACAGAATACAAAACAGAAGCAAATTTTTTCGGAAACAAAATTCTATTACTTTTGATATAAGGATTTTAGTTACAGAAAGTATCAAAAGGAAAACGCTAGAGAAACTAGATCTGAAGCCAATATCTACTATTCCCTGCCAAATACTACCCTAACAACACTTCTAAAAAACAAATTCTATCCACCAAATCCTTACAAAGCCCTTCCTTGCCTAGGGATATCAAAACGTGTTGATGGATCGTATTCGTGTAGTGTTGATCCACTCTGCTAACCCGATTAGGGTCGACACAAACACAACATGATAATTAAATAAGTTACATGAATACGATACGTGTAACATTTTTAACTTTTGTATCGTATTTAAATCATAAAATCAGACACGATTATGCTTTTTCAAATCATTGACACAATAAGATATGATCTGATATGATACAATTATACTTTTTTGGATCATTTAACATAATATAATACGACCGATATGACACAAAAATAATATTTAAATATTTTTTGTAAAATGACACTATTAACCTTGGTATTTCAATAAATTTACGTATATTATAAATAAGTTGGGTCAGATTGACACAATGCAATACAAAAAAATTAAATAGATTTTAACAGGTTCGCATATCATCTGTTAGACGACTTGATTTGAGCAGTATTATAAACAAGTCGACTCGTTTATGAGACGAACCTATATATAATCAATACTAACCAGTTAATTTTACATGTTTCTCATATCAGATTCACATATCTTAACCCATTTTAACCCTCCTACCTTCCACGAAGGAAGTCATAGTCTATTGCGATATAATTTGATGCTTAGGAGCTTTTAAACTTTCTAGCCTTCTACGTTTTGCCTCTTAATATTTGGAAAATTTTAAATTTTTTACCTCTTGATATCCCTTTCAAGAAAGAAGCACGATATCGAAAGTTATCCAAAAAAAAAAAAAAAAAGGAAAAAAAAGAGTTTGGTAAAAATGAAAAAATAAAAATACATGTATTTTTTATAAAAAAATTAAATATCAATAATTGGTATAAAATCTTCAATTATTTATAAAAAAAAAAGTTATATCTAGTCATTTTCTCAAGAGGAATTTTCTCACAGCGCCTCCTTTTAACTTCTGTTTACATATTTATCTCTATTTTTTCATCTTTTCATTCCAATTGAAAATAATTTTTTTTTTATCAATTTTTTAAAATTTTTATTTTCAGAGAACAAGAAAATATGGGTGAGTTATTTAAGGTGACTTTTGAGATTCTCTACAGTGATTGAATCGAGGATGGTTACGGGTTTTTGGCTTTGAATACTGTAGATGCTAAGATTACGACCACCATGACGAATCTTTTGTATGTTTTGTAACCTTGATATTCTCCACAGTGATTGAATCTTTTGGATTTGGATAGAGTTTGAGGATTTGAATCTTTTTGTAACCTTTGATAAATTTAAGACAGTTTCCTCTATATTCTCCACTTTCTTTTCCATGTTTGTTTGTTTTGGATTCTTTTTTTTTTTTAGTTTTGAAACTTTATTTTGGACCTATTGACAAGCAAACAAAGTTAAAATTCGAGTGTTCATAGAAAATTTGTTGTTTAATCTCTTCTTCTTCTCTTTGTTTTTTGGTAAAAATCACTAAGATATTCCTAATGTATACCTAAAATATCTCAAAAAATATCTCAAAGGTGTACCAGAGATATTTTTATATAATCTCCAAAAATATACCGAAATATCTTCAAGGTATATACCTAAGGTATTTCCAAGGAATTCCCAAAGTATATTGAACTTTATAGCTTTATTCACATAACTATTTTAGGTCCAAGTTATTCCCAAGATATACTTAAGGTATACCGGATTCTATAGTCTTTGTTCACAATTGTTTTATGCTTAAGATATCTCCAAGATATACTTAAAATATGTCCAAGGTATACTGAATTTTATAGTCTCTGTTCACATAACTATTTTAGGCTCAAGATATCCCAAAAATATACTGAAAATATGACCAAAATATATCATGAATTATCGTCTGTTCTACTAAGTACTTTAGGCCGAAAGTATCTCCAAAATATACATAAGGCATACAAGAGGTGATGGTGTAATTGTAGAAAATATTTTTAAGCAAAATTGAAAAAAACATTAAAAGTATAAAATTGTAATTATTTTTTTTTTTTTTGTATTTCTGAAAAATTTCCTTTTCTCAATTATAATGGGTCTGATCCTAGTCATAGCCATTTGGGTTTGGAACTAGCCAAATTGGATCAGAATTTGCCCTGTTAAACTCAGACCGGATTGTTGTCCACCTGTTTTGGTCTCAGTCCAAACTGGATCTGTGGAAAGATCGATTCTAGTCCGATTTAGCCAATTTCTAAATCGTAAATCGGTAGTTTTAGTTCAAAATTGGCAATTTATGATTTTAAACTGGTTAGATCCCTTAAAAAAAATTCAAAATTTAAAAATTTCCACCACTTTGCTTAAAAAAAATAAAATAAAAAATCCACCCCTTCCCCACCTCCTACCTCGCCCCTACCCTACCCCCAATCTCTGCCTATCTTCTTTTTTTTCTTAATACACCACACGGCTAACTATTTTTTTAAATTATTCTAAATTTATTATATATAATAAACTTTTAAAATAAGTAAAAATATCATTTACAAAAAAAAAAAATAATAATTAGTTTTTAAGAGTAATTTTATCTTTTCAATTTTTTTAAATTTTCTCCATAAATATTTTAATTCATTTCAATTTCATTACATGTTAATCTTAAATTATTTTAATTCTTTCTATATATTTAATTATTCACTAATTATATTTTTCAATTATTTTTTTCTCTTCTATCAATTAAGCAAACCAAAGAATAAAAAGTTGAGGTGTCGCACCTCAACTGATATAATTTTAGTATTTGTTTTATTGACTTGAGAAATAAATGATAGGTTATGTCGGTTAAAGTAGCACAACCTATTACTCAAGGATAAAGAGGATGCCAAAAAATTTTTTCTAACTTAAAAATTTATTACTTCTCATTTTATTTTTAATTTAAATATTTTTTTTTGAATTTATACACAATTATTGATAAAACAAATTAAAATTTTATTTTCAAAATTAACTCCAATTAATTACAATTTATATGAATAAAAATTATAAGTTTGCTATTTTAATTTTAATTGTATTTATTTAACTTATAAATTATTTTAAATTATTAAATTTTAATATAATTTATAAATAATTTTTTTAAATAATAATTGAAATCAGTCGAACTACTATCTTTTGAACGGTTCTGGTCCAATCTCAATATTTTAGGACTATGAAACCGCCGGTTCGAACCAATGATCCTGCTTACCTAATCCCTTATCATCTGGATGCAAGGTTATGGCTGAATGTTATAAGCTCCAGTAGATCATGATAGCATATTTACTACTTATTATTAATATTATTTTGGAAGTAATTAGACCTAAACTATATCCCATTTTAATATAATCTAGGGTGTTTGGATCTAAAGAAGAATATTTATACGAGACTTTTAGATATATGAGGTTTGTGTATTTATTCTATTTTGCTATTTAACCATCTAAAATGTTTTTTTTATCTAATTTATCTATTAAATTCAATTTTTTTATCGTTTTACATTTTAAAAAGATGTAATTTTTATTGTCATACCGAAAGTTGGATATGTACCTGTTTTAACGATTGGCAAAGGATTGATAAAAGCAAGCAAGCAAAACATAAATTCCACCTTAATTTAATATCAATTCATTGTTTTGGTGGTTATAAAATAAGGATTGACTTTGATCCAATTGAGTAATAAATCTTTATCATTAATACTAACAAACTATGAAAAAATAATCCCACCCTTCCATCAATTATTTAAGCTACCACTTCCTTTTCATTGATATTACTAAAACCATAACCCCTACTATCTTCATTATTCTTTTTTTTTAAATGTTATTTGTTCTAATACTTTTTTTTTCTAATTTTTGTCCAACTTGCATAAAATATTTATACTTTATCAACTCATTTACTTATTTTATTCAATTTACATTAAAAATATAAGTATTTTATATAAATTGAGACAAGCCGAAGTAAAAAAAATAATGAAATAAGTAACATTTTTCTTATTTCTTCCTTCTAAACATTGGAATTAATTTTCATTTATACTTTCATTCTTTACAACCAATATAAAAATGTTTCCTATAGATAAATTCAAAATTATGTAGAATTTAAAATAAAGAGTTGATCTGAATTGAATTCAATTTAAGTTCTAAATGATAAAAAAAATTTTGTTGGATCCATTTATCGAGTCTATAGCCATTAGGTTTATACCAATTGGGATTGCATCAATTGGTATATTAATTATAACATAGTCATGTAAAAGGCAGAAGATCATAAATTTAATACTCAATTTCTACAAAATGCATCAAAAAATCAATTATGTTTATAAATTTTATGTCGTTAGGCCTTCAATTTTAATACTATAAAGCATATATAAGAAAAAATAAAACTTTATTATAAGATGGTAAGAATTTTTTTTTTTTCCTTAACTAAAGATTTTAGTACATTTAAAACTAAGGAGGAACAACTTCATCTAAATTAATTTCATTTATAGTTACTTAATTTTGTTTTTATTGCAGTAAAATTATATTTTTTTTTTTCATCTCAAAAAAATCACTGAGCTATATTTTCACTTCAGTAAAATTACTTCTGGCTAATTTCCGATAAACACATAAGTTATCACGTCAAATTTTCGGCAATACGTCAGCTATTATATCAAATTTCCAACAACATATTAATTAAAAACGTCAGCTTTTTAGTTATCCATATCTGAAAATGATTGAAGTTACTTTAGTTAAATAAAAATATAATTTCATAGCTTTTTAGATAAAATTTCTTTTATAATTTTAATGCAATAAATTCTAATTATAAAAACAATAAAATTTATGTTATTTATAAGGTGAAAAAAATAATAGAAAAGCTATTATGGAAATGTATATTCACAATGTTTGACCCAAAAAAAAAAGAAAAAGGAAAAAGCAATCATTAGCAATAGCTAAAGTAATTATATGAGAAATATGAATTAACAGATAATTAATGAAAGTAGTTAAGCTTGAATAGTAAGCAAATTAATAATAATTAGGGAATGAAATTAGCGCGGTAGTTTTAAATCAAAGGCTAATAATGCAGCCAAGAAAGCAACTAACTAACCTTTAAAAATTCCACTTCTCAATTCTCATTTTCCCATATATTTTCCATTTATAAAAATCCAATCTTATAGTTAGCTCTCACCAAAGAGAGAAAGAAAGGAAACTCACCGCGGGATCGGGTTTCTCTCTCTCTGTTTCCTTTTTTTCCTTCAAAATATTTCGAAATTTTTGTTTCCTGCATTCATAAGGTAAGACAATCCTTGTTTTTGTTTGATTTTTAAAATTCGTTTGCTGAACTAATTGTTTCTGAGATTTTCATGATTTGCGTTGTTGTAATTCAATTCCATTTTTTTTTTCAAATTTTGTTTCTGTTTTGGTGCAGAGTTGCATTTAAACGATCAAGGAAAAAAGCAGACGCCCTTGGTGTTTGGTAGCAATACAGATAATCTGCACATGGAGTAAGTGGATATTCTTCCAGAAGGATCAAACACTCTTGGAAAGGGATTCTGAATTATCACTCCTCAAGGTAAACGGAATTTTCTCTATGTCTTTTTTTTCCTCTCACATTGGTGTTTGTTTTAGAAGAACGAAAAATAAAATTCCAAATTATATTGTATATCTATGGTGATTAATGTAATTAGAGAAGGTAGAAGTGTTTGATAGTCTGTTGTTGGGACCATTGGAGAAGATTCCAAATTCGACAATTAAAATAGACAAATACCATTTGTTTTACTTGAAGAACAACTGCTGACGAATGAGCTCAATGTGTTTGGTCAGGCGTTTATTTATTTATTATTTATTATTATTATTAATAAAAAAGGATAGTAAATGGAGAATAAAGAAATTGGGCTTCTTGCTTGAGAGACAAAGAACTGACCAAAAAAAGTGTCGGTGAATTTTGCACTAATCCATGATTAGTTGCTGATGAATATGATTGTAGCTGTTAAGTGTTAACGTTGCGCGGTCCTTATGTTCTCTAAGAGACCGACAATTTTATTTTATTTTAAACATTCAAGCTATAATGTTTTGACTAAAGAATAGGAAAGAGGAGAGGAGTGGGACTGGGAGCTATAGAAAAATGGCAAGATGAGACATTTGTATGGTTATAATTGACATGTAACGACTTTTTTACGTAGGGTGTAATTTCCCATCTTGTTGTGACAAAAGGTGAGAGATGGGGACAGCTGAGGAGCAGGAGATGGCACAGGACCCAAGTGGTGGTGAGGAGAAAATTCTTGTTTCAGTTCGGTTACGGCCTTTGAATGAGAAGGAAATATCTAGAAATGATGTATCAGATTGGGAATGCATCAACGACAACACCGTCATATATAGGAATAGTTTTTCAGTTTCAGAGAGATCCACGTATCCAACTGCCTTTACATTTGGTAAGAAATGTTCATATACTATAGTTGGATATAATTTAATGAGCATTTCTAAAGTGCACCTGCCGTGCACTTGGTGCATTCAAACCATTGGATTATAAACTTTTAATCTCATTCGTTGAAAATGAATGGTTGAGATTAAAAGTTTATAATCCAATGGTTTGAATGCATTGAGATTAAAAGTTTATAATCCAATGGTTTGAATGCACCAAGTGCACGGTACACCGGGTGCACGGTACACCGGGTGCACCACAGAAGCCCTCTAATTTAATTATTGTCTTCAATTGCATATGCTTTTGTTTTTTGTTTATTTAGAACAGGATTATTGCATTCACCATGGTTAAATGGAAATTTATTTTATGCACAGTTAATTTGTTGACATAAAGATTATTCTGCTATGCAAGAAATAAGTTGCTTAAATCTGTTCGTAATTTGGAAACCTGGATAGCATAGTGATCTAATGATGCTGACTTAACCCCCATTTTTAGCCCATTTTTAGGCTTTGGACGACACACACACACACACATATATATATATATATATGTTGGCATGAACTGTCACTTGGGATTGATTGCTGAAATCATGGAGTTAGAATCAATTACATTTAATCAGTCCCTAAAATTGTATATCTCATTTATTCTAGTCTAGACTTCTGTATATAGTTGTTTCTTTCCATAGTTAGCAGACTTGTATTCACTATAAGTGCAGTAACAAGTATTCAGCAGAATATAAATGAGAATACCATTTCTACATGGTATCAGAGTGTAGACTCTAGGACCTGTGTGGTTCTTCTTGTGGGAAAGCAAAAAAGGGAATGAAGGAAAAAAAAAAGGAAAAATGGGAGATCATACTCCTCCAACAGGAAGCTCTCAAACAGACACTTCTGTGGTTGAGGACATAACATCCAGAATATCACAAATGTTGAGTCAGACACCAGCTCCAACGATCCATGAACCTGTTGCTGTACCAATTGGCATCAAATTGGACGATACGAACTATAGACTCTGGTCCCAAGTTGTAGAGATGTATATCTCTGGTAAAGACAAGTGGGGATACATCAATGGAGATCTTCCACAGCCATCAGAAACAGATCCAACTTTCAGAAAATGGAGAACTGAAAATGCGGTGGTAAAGGGATGGCTAATCAATTCTATGGATCCAAAACTAATTGGAAACTACATCAGATTTCCAACGGCAAAGGCAGTATGGGATTCTATTGCAACAACATATTATGACGGCACTGACTCCTCACAAGTCTATGATCTCAAGAGGAAAGTGACAAGACTCAAACAAGGTGGTGGACCAATTGAGACATATTACAACACTCTTCAAGGCCTTTGGAGAGAGATTGATTTTCGGCATCCAAATCCTATGAGATGTGAAGCTGATATACAGAAATATAATTCTATGATTCAAGAAGATAGAGTTTATACATTTCTGGATGGACTTAATGACTGTTTGGACGAGATTCGAGCTGATGTGCTTCGACTTCAACCTTTCCCTACAATGGAACAAGCTTATGCCCATGTTTATCGGGAAGATCTAAGACAAATGGTGATGTTAACAAATGAAGAGACTCTGTCCAGCGTGGCTATGATATCAAAGGGAGGGCATAAATCACATCAGCAACCTTCACTTCTGGTAATATCAAATGGGAAGTCGAGCATTCCAATGAAGCCAAAGAACCCAGTTGCCAAAAGAGGCTGCATGTACTGTGGGAACATGATGCACACAAATGACACTTGTAGCTTCATGGATATCCGGACTAGTGGCATGAACTCAAAGCAAAGAAAAAGCGTGATGGTGGACATACTGCACTTGCCGATTCTGAAAGCAGTACCCTTGTTGAACCTCACCTTTCTCTTGTACCTCAAAGTGAATCCTCACCAGCTGCAGCAATTTGTTCTTTAGCCCATAATGAATCAGGTAATCTGAGTTGGATTATTGATTCGGGAGCAACTGATCACATGACTTTCGATTGACAAGATTTTATCGAAACAACTCAGCCAAGACGAACACATACTACCAATGCAAATGGTGTAAAATATCCTGTTACAGGGGCTGGAACAGTGGCCTTCTCATCCTCTCTCTCTCTTTATCAAACACTCTACTTGTTCCTGCTCTTTCAAATAAATTGTTATCAGTAGGACAAGCTACCGAAGATTTGAACTGCTGTGCAATAATCTATCCTAAATTTTGCTTGTTTCAGGATATTCTCACAAAGGAGATTATTGGTCGTGGTACTAAACGAGGGGGGCTGTATTACATGGATGACTTCAGTATTGAACGGGCAAATAATGTTGGTCAAAAGGGTGATAAAGAACGAGAAATTTGGACATGGCATCATCAATTGGGACATCCATCATTTCCCTACTTAAGACACTTGTTTCCAAGTTTGTTCTCCAACTTAGATGATACAACATTCAAATGTAAAACTTGCATTTTAGCTAAAAGTCATTGAGTCACTTATCCAATAAATTCAAAAAGGTGTGAGATACCATTTATGTTAATCCACTCTGATGTTTGGGGACCATCTCCTATTTCAATCTCTTCAGGCATTAGATGGTTTGTGATTTTTGTGGATGATTGCACAAGTATGACTTGGCTATACTTGATGAAAAATAAAAATAAGGTAGCTGGAATTTTTCAGTCTTTTCATGCTATGATCCAGACTCAATTTTCTGCCAAACTTCAGATCTTCCACTCAGATAATGGTGGAGAATTTGACAAGGAAATGCAGGACTATTTTCGAACATATGGAATAAACCATGAGACAAAATGTTCCCAAACACCACAACAAAATGGTATTGCGGAAAGGAAGAGCAGACACATTCTAGAAACAACTCGGGCTCTTCTGATTGCAGCAAATGCACCTCAACGGTATTGGTTAGATGCAGCTACAACTGCTGTCTACTTGTTGAATCAAATGCCTTCTAGAATATTGAATTTTAAGATCCCACTACAAACTCTTGCACATTATGTGCCTCTACCTTCTGTTCTTATGCTTTCACCCAAAATATTTGGATGTGTAGCATATGTTCATCTTCACAAAAATCAAAGAACGAAATTTGATCCATGTGCAGTTCGCTACATCTTCCTAGGCTATGGCACACACAAGAAGGGTTACCGATGCTACGATCCTACCACAAGGCGCCTTTATATCACCATGGATGTTATTTTTCTTGAAACAGAATATTTCTTTTTAGCACCAAGTTCTTATTCTTCTCTTCAGGGGGAGATGACTGATGAAGAGCAGAATATGAATAGCTGGGAAAATTGGCCATATTTTCAAGAAAATATGGAGATGGCTAGAGCTGAAAATGAAGAAGTGTCTAGAACTCCGAAATGCAAGATGGAAAAAGTACTACTCTGGTAAGACAAGATGGTAAAAGTGTTGAAACGGTAACACAAGATGGGAATAGTGTTGAAATAGAGAATGGACAAGAACAAGAACAAGCCACTTTCTTTTTGGCTAAACCTTATATTTTCAGTTTTTTTCTTTTCATGCAGCTACTGGAAGAAGTTGCAGATCTGAATCGGCAACTAGAAATTGCTCATTCTCAGATTGAGAACCTACTAAAAATGGCTGAAGATGA
>CATIWF010126345.1:0-10006 GCA_949630135.1 Balakata baccata
TTGAACATCTCATGCTCACAGCTTATGAGATCTACTGCTTGATCTAATCAAGGAATATAACATGTGCTAGTTTATCCGGATCAACAATGTCTCGTCTTGTTAATCCTATGACTAGGGATAATTTAGATACAAACATAATTACACACGATAGGAATCTCATTATCATGATCCCATCATGATTTCCTTCATGCTATGTTTCATATCATGGACTTTCATTAATCAGTTTAAGAACTATATCAATTCATATGCAAATGAATACTAATATAATGAAAATATGTCTTTATGAATGTGTACATTAAGTGCTTAAGGCGATTGCCTTTTGGGCACATCTCTAACACATACCAAAGGAGGCCATGCAAGCAACACACAGGGGGCCTTAGAGACAGTTAATAGGCCAAGACCCAAGCGAGCTCTGGGCAGAGTTTATGGAATTAGAGCCAGGGAAGATCAAGAGACTACAAAGTATATAATGGGTAAGGTTCTCTTGCACATGAAGCGAATAGTTGAACTTGATATGAGTAAATTGGTAAATGTAACAAAAAAGGACATTATAATAAATAATAAGTATAAACAGTAGCTTAAAAACTATGGAACTTGTATGAAATTTCGAGAAGAAATTTCTTTAAGCGGGAGAGAAATGTAATGCCCACTACTTAGGGCTTGGAATTTTATGATAAATGTTTACATGAGTGTCATTTAAGTGACCAAGAGTTTTGGGACAAGAAAATAGATGAAAAATGTTGAAAATGAAGGCTTGTGAGAAGGTCACAACTGTGACTCTTGGTGTCACGGGTGTGACCATCATAGTGATGCATTTTGGCATCATTGTTAAGTGTCACAGCTATGACTCAAGGTGTCACAAGCGTAACACCCTTGATAGATAGATAGATAGATAGATAGATAGAAACGTGATTTTTCAGTAGAAAATGAAAGGAAACACAACCCCAAACCATAGCCTCCGTCCCCCTAGAGACAAGACCTCTTTTCTAATCAATTCTCCACCCTTTTCAGTAGTACAAAATATACCTTATGTGAAAGTCAGATGTATCTATTTTGATAAAATAGACACATAAAGTTAATGAGTGGCATTTTTGTAAATAAAATTATCACTATAAGACTCAAATGCGTCTATTAAACTGAAAACAGACACATCAACTCCATCTGATGCATCTGTTAGATATTAACAGACGCATCCGCTCCTTTTTTTATTTATTTTATTTTTTATTTTTGGAAGGGTCAGATGTGTCTGTTTTGTTACAAAACAGACACATTAGGCATAAAGGTGTTTGATGCGTCTGTTCTTCTACGGAATAGACACATCAGCTATTTTTTTATTTTATTTTTTGTAGAGTCAGATGTGTCTATTTTGTAAGAGAACAGATGCATCAGGTCCAAACAAGTGAAACGACACTATTTCACGTGTCTGATACGTCTGTTCTTTTAGAAAACAAACGCATGAGGTTCCTTTATTAAGGACCACCAGCCCTAGATCCACATTTTTTCTTCCTACCACTCATCATGTCTTTCTCCTTCTCTTCCTCTCAAAACATTTCTTTTTAATTTTTCTCTCTCACAATTTCTACATTGTAGATTTTTTCACTTACAACCTCTATATTTTCTATTTCTAACGTCATTCAAGGTATTTTTTTTAATTTTTCCAATTTTTTCTATGTTGCGATTTTTATGGTGTGCCATAATTTTTTTCTTCTTCCCTAACATGTCGTTGGCAGTGTCTTGTTGTCACCATTTGTGTCTCCTCTCCTCTTTGACATATGGGTTTGCCATCTAATTTTTTCAATTTTTTCTATGTTGTGATTTTTTAGGTGTGCCATGATTTTTTTCTTCTTCTCCAATATGTCGTATGTGTAATGTCTTGTCATCACTGTTCATGTTTCCTCTCTACCATTCGGGTTTGCCATAAGGTTTGTTCTCTTTTTTTCTTGTTATTTTACTTGGATGGTTTTTGACATGCTTGATTTTTTTTAAGAGGTGAATATTATGTTGATGCTTAGATATAAATATGAGTATTTTGTTGATATTTGGAGATGATAATTATTTTGCCTTCAAATATTTACTCTTGTATTAAATTTATTTATAGTTAATAAATGTTGATTTAATATCGAAATAAATTTTACAAATTTTTTATTTTTTTTTTGAAAAATTGACTCAGATGTGTCTGTTCTTTAGAAAACATACATATCTGAGCTACTCAGATGCGTCTATTTTCTTAAGAACAGATGCATCTGAGTGTCCCTCAGATGCGTCTATTTTCTTAAGAACAGATGCATCTAAGTGTCCCTCAGATGCGTCTTTCTCTTATATGTCTGTTCATAAACACACACGCATTTGATACAAAAAAACAGACACAAAAGGCCATTTTTTGTACTAGTGTTTCTTTCAATTCCTTGAGTTAAAAACATTAAACACCAAGCTAAAACAAAGATTAAACAAGAAAATTGAAGATTTAAGTCTTAGTTGTGAGTTTTCAAGTGGGCAACAAAGGGATGTCGAAACCCTCCATTCCTCCACTTCGTTTTCACTTCGTTTAAGGTAAGATTTTCATGGGTTTTAACCTTCTAAGAGTCATTTTTAACCATTATGATGATTAAAATTCGTTTTTGAGGAAAATCACTTAGGATTCAAGAATTTCAGTTTGGGGGCTCTGCTAGTTCATGTAGAATCTATTAGTGATGTGCCCAAAAGGCAATTGCCTTAGGCACTTAGTGTACAAACTTATAATGGCAATCTTTCATTATATTGGTATTCATTTACTTATAAATTGATATAGATCTTAAACTGATTAATGAAAGTCTATGATATGAAACATAACATGAAGGAAATCATGATGAGATCATGATAATGAGATTCCTATCATGTGTAATTGTGTTAATATCTAAATTATACCTAGTTATAGGATCAACAAGATGGGACATTGTTGATCCGGATAGACTAGCACATGTTATACTCCTTGATTAGATCAAGCAGCCGATCTCATAAGCTGTGAGCATGAGATGTTCAGAGTTAACATGTTGATGCTTGCTAAAAGTAGTCAAATACATTGGATGACCTGCTATGAGACAATCATATGGAATATCTATTCAAATGTCAATGATAGTCTCATCATAGGACTGATTCAAGTATCGTTTGACTTGAGGTACTCAATAATATCTTGGACATTGATTTTGTGCTTTGACTCCATTTCTTTTTGCCTCATAGAGGTCGCTCATAGGGTAGTAATTGGGTATAACTTGAAGTATTCGAAAGTAATTGGGGAGGCAATAAAGGATTCACCACTCTTGATGGGGGGAGTGTATACCTATGACCTCTTATTGGGATCATTACTCGAGAATCTCCTGCTGGAGTGGAAATGTAATGAAGATGGTCTTCAGTGACATGTCTAATAGAGTAATAAGTCTCATTGATAAGATCTAACATCACTTGGGTTAGGTGTGACGTAGTCAATCTAGCGGGAGCTGACATATAGTTCATGGTCTGAACCGAATGGAGTATAGGATGGTGAAAGAACGAATTGCATGGATATTATTTATGGAAAGGTTTGTAGTCAAACTACTGACTTTTCGGTCAATTGAAGGTCATGATGTGTTGCTAAATACTGCTGATGACTTGCTCAATATCAAATGTTGATTTGGGTGGCCATTATAATTGGGAACTTAATAGGTCACACATATTTTGAAGGCGTGAAGGAGGAATAAAATGGTATTTGATTGGATCCAAAAGTATGAGAGAATTATTTAAGGTCGGACCATGATGGGATCATAGAAAAATTTAGGAAAAAATTCGCTCAGGGGGTCACAGGCCCATGCTCCCGGCGAGCACGTTGGCACGCGATAGCCCCCCAATTTGGCCAAAATTGGGCCAAATTGTGGTAAATATCCAATTTAGCCCCTTGAGCATTTTTTGACATATTTGCTCTATTTGGGCAGCCCTAGGGTGTTTAGAAAACACCTATAAATTGGTTTTTTTCACTAGAAAAAACCCTAGCCTCCATGAAAATTAATTGTTAATTTTTCTCTAAGGAATAATTATTTTACTAGCACAAAATAATTATTCAAGAATATTCCCCTATGAGATTTCCTCTTTCTGGCTTTGTGTGGATTACCATAGGCTTAGTATGTTGTGGTTTTCGACAACCCGACATGAAGATGAGGTGGAAAAATTCAAGAATACTAAAGGTAAAGTCTTCAACTCTTAGTTTTGGTTAATTAATTTTGATGATACAAGTTGAATCCTTAGTTTGGGTTTAAAATTTTTTAAACTAGGTTTGATTGATCCAGTGTGGTTGTTTGGTTTGTTTGATGGGCCTATTCATAATATTTTTTTAAGTTGATTATTAAAATATTATTTGGGCATATTTAGAATATGTTTAAGCCTCTGGAAATGCCAATGAATTAATTAAAAATTGTTTTAATTAATTTTACAAACAAATTGCAATGCTAGGACTGTTTTAGCAAACCCAGTGAAGTCGTTTTGTTTGAATTTTTTTGTATGTATATATTTCAATTCTAGTACCTTTAACATATATCTATATGATAATTATGATGTTATTTTGATTTTAGATGCATGCCAAAATTATTTTACTCAATTTTAGATTTCCAAATTAATTCTAGTTGTAATATGTGTTGGTTTGAACGTCTTTTGTGTCAGTTTGCTAGTCTTGATATTTTGGCTTGTGCTAAAAATTATTTTGATTGGCTTGAGCTAGCTTGAAGGTGGTTGCACTAATGATATGAGGTTCAGAAATTTTTGGGAATTGATTTTGAATTAATTTAAGTTGAGCAATTGCAATTTTATGACTAGATAGTGATGTGCATGTTAAAAATTAAATTATTTAATTGTTGACTTAGGGTGATTGATCTCCATTTTGATCTTGACAATCGGATTAAATGTCACTAATATCTTCATTTAGTGTTGTTTTGATAGTGTTCAAAGTTTCAACACATTTGGTTTTGATTTCCCCAATGAACAAGTCAAGTATTTCATGAGGACGTGTAAGTCCTGACTGGCACCAAAATCTCCCAATTGGGACCATGCTACAGATCAGGAAAATTATGTCCAGATCAGGAAAGACTGGCTCTTGGTCTTCTAGAGTTCTAGTAGCCAATGCAGACTAGGACAAGTCTAGTCCCATCCGAGAAAGCATAGTTCCAAACCAGGAAAGGTTAAGGCCCGATTGGAAAATTCAAATGAACATGACCATTGAGAGGAGCCTTTACAAAAATGTGACACGTCATCTGGGAAGTCAAACAGTCAAGCTTGACAGACCAAGGTCCCGACTGGGAAACATTCAAAGTCAACAATCCAAAGTCCCTGGTGAAGGCATCTTTGAGCAAGTCTCGACAGGAAAATTTGGAGTCCCAATTGGGAAAATCATATAGGAACTAGCCGTTAGAGCTATCAGCCAACCAGACAATGCCACATGTTAGCTTAGGCCATTTCCCGACTGGGAAATCCACTTTTCAGACTAAAAAACTGTCTCTACAGGTTGCATTAAATGCACTTGTAAGAGAACGTTAGAAAGAGCTATGGTACTCATTTGTAATGGCTATTTGGTAGGAAATCAGTATAAATACACTATCAAAATGCCATTTAATTTATCTAACTACTTTCTAAATGCCAAAACTCTTACAATTTATTTTCTCAATCTTTCTTTAATTGATTGTTTTGTAAGGGTTCAAGTGTTAGCCTTAAAACACTTAGGTTATCTTGTAATTGGGTAGTGTGTGAACCAAATTACAAGGAATTGGTTGTTGTGTGAGCCATCAAAACACAAGGAAAATTTTGGGCTGAGTGTTAACCTTAGTAACACACCTAGTCGGGAGTGAGCTAGTTAAAACTCCATTTATAATCTAAGTGATTAGATTAGTGAATACCCAATTGCGATTAGGGAGAGGAGTAGGGTTAGTTAACATCCGAACCTCTATAAATCTATTATGTCTTACTTCTTCCATATTCTCTTTTCCTTGTGAAGTGCAAAAATTTTATTTTTCCACCAATTCATCCTCCCCTTCTTGATGATTATTTGGGCAACAATTAGTATTAGAACAAGGTCTAAAATTCAAGCTTCATCGCTCTAGCAAAGATCAATAATGGCCCAAGAAGGATTCCAAAGCCTCAAGCCTTACTTTAATAGGTCAAACTATACTCATTGAAAGTTTAGAATGGAGGCCTACTTAGATAGTGAAGGCATTGATGTTTGGGATAGTGTTTGTAAAAAGTGGACACTACTAATAAAGAAGAATGATGACCGAGCCACACAAGAGGGCCAATGGCAAGAACAAGAAGGTCATGGCCATTCTAGCTAGCTCTCTTTCTCTTGAAGAGTGTGGGAGAGTTCAACATTGTCCAACCACTTATAGCATGTGGAGGACATTAGAGAACTACCATAAAGGAGCTTGAAGGTGAAAGGGAGAAGAAGAAGCCTCTTGCACTAAAGGCAGGCACTACCTCCTCCAAGTCTCAAGACTAGGACCTTATTAGTGATGATGAGGTGAGTGAAGAAGAGGATTAAAGAGATAGCAATGCTATCTAGAAAATTGAAGAGAATGATAGTCAATGAGTATGGGACTATCAAGAACTATAAGAAAAGGGCCTCAAAGTTCAAAGGCTCCTCATCCAACTTTAACAAGAACAAGGAGGAGATGAAGTGCTATGAGTGTGGGAAGAAAGGCCACATCAAGTCCAAATGTCCAAGACTCAAGAAGTAGACGGTCAAGTCTCACAAGGATGGAAGAGACAAAGGCTATAAAGCTACATGGGATGATCCTACATCTAGTGATGATGAAGGGAGCCAAGGAGATGTAGCCAACTAGTGCTTCATGGCTTTGGAGGATAACTTAAATGAGGTAACTTCTACTTTTTCCTCTTTTGCTTTAGATGCTTATGATGATAATGATCTCATTAAGGTCATGGGTCTAGAATTAGAGAGATATAAAATGAAAGTTAATTTTCATAAGAAAAATAGCTCTAAACTAAAGGATGACATATCCAACCTTCAAAAGATTGAGGAAGAGCTAAAAACCTCAAATGCTTCTCTTAAGAAGTCATTGGATGAATTTTCATCTAGACCCTTAACCAACTTTTACTTAAAGAAAACAATGCTTTAAAAAGTGAGGTTGAGGAGCTAAGACTTTCTATCTCAAAATTTCACAAAGGGAAGCAAAGCTTGGATACCCTTATTATATCCCAAAGACCTCCCTTGGTGAGACATGACTTAGGCTTTAATAGAGCATCATCTTCATCTACACCTAGAATTATATTTGTTAAAGCTTCTACACCACAAACCTCTTCAATTGAGGTTGTTGCCTCAAAAACTGAAACCAAATCACACATTAAAACCCCTATTCAAAGGAAGAATAGCAAAGGCTCACTTAGCTCAAGAGGGAGACATAAAAAGGCCAACCATGCCTTTTTATATAAGAGGCATGCACCTAGAAAAGCACCCACTACACATGATTGTGTTTGTTGTTGCACTTCTTCTTATACCTCAAACAAGAAGTTTATGAGGCCAAAACCCTAAGTGAAATGGCAAGAGTCCTTTAAGACTAAGCAATGCCATTATTACATGGAGTTTGGGCACATTAACATTCATTGTTTGGTAAGAAAATCCCATTGGGATTTCCCAAATCCTAACCCCCTAGGACCCAAGTTTGTTTGGGTATCTAAAAGTCAAACTTGACTTTGTATTTTGTAGGTCTACCTTAAATCACAAGCAATGAAAACATGTGGCTATTGGATAGTAGATGCTCCAGGCACATGATCAAAAATGAAAGCCTCTTCATAAACCTTAAATGTGTTAATGGAGGTAAGGTCACTTTTGGAAACAATGCTAAGGGTAAGGTAATTGGCATTGGTTCCATAAGACTTAATGGCATTTCAATCATTGAGGATGTAATGCTTGTTGATAGTTCGAAGCACAATCTCTTAAGTGTGAGTCAATTATGTGATAAGGGAAATCAAGTCATCTTTAGCTATAATGGATGTGTAGTGACCTCCTTAAATGGTCAAGAGATATTCAAAGGAGAAAGAGATGACAACAATTACATAATTGACTTACACAAGTTAACTAATGTTTCCTTTAGTTGTCTTGTAACTATTAATGAAGAATCTTAGCTATGACATAGAAGGCTTGGACATCTAAGCATGGATTTGATTCAAAGCCTTAAGGATGAACTAGTAGATGGGCTCCCAAAGGTCAAGTATTTGAAAGACAAGACTTGTGAACCATGTCAAATAAGGAAGCAACACAAATCATCATTCAAGCTCAAAAACATTATAAGTACTTTTAGACCTCTACAACTATTGCATCTTGATTTGTTTGGACCTACTAGAGTTGCTAGTTTTGGTGGAAAACGTTATGCATTTGTTGTTATAGATGATTACTTTAGATTTACTTGGGTAATTTCCTTAGCTCATAAAAGTGATGCTTTTGAAAATTTCAAGCACTTTGCTATAAGGGTCCAAAAGGAAAAGGGATATTTTATCTCTAAGATTAGAAGTGACCATGGCAAAGAATTTGAAAATGATCTTTTTGAAAACTTTTGTTTAGAAAATGGTATTTCTCATGATTTTTCCACACTAAGAACTCCTCAACAAAATGGGATAGTTGAAAAAAAAAATCGAACATTGGTAGAAATGGCTAGAACAATGCTCAATGAGTATGGTTTACCAACCTACTTTTGGGCGGGGGCCACTAATACCGCTTGTTATATTTCAAACTGTGTTTTCAAAAGACCTATTTTAAACATAACCTCATATGAGCTTTGGAATAGAACAAAACCTAAGGTCTCATACCTTATAGTATTTAGTTGAAAATGTTTTATATTGAATACCAAGGATAACCTTAGAATATTTGCTTTGAAATCGGATGAGAGTATTTTTCTTGGCTACTCCACCTCTAGCAAAGCTTATAGGGTCTTCAATAAAAAACCTTGGTGATAAAAAAGTCTATACATGTTAATTTTGATGAATCTTATAGACTTGATCTGGGGAAAGGTATTCCTTTAGATGATGTTGTAGGTACCATGGAAAATCCCAATCTTGATTAAGAGAAACAAGGAGAATCATCAAAGAAGAATGATCTTGATGACAAACAAGTAGAACAACATCAAGAGGATGAACAACCTAAAGCCAAAGAGCAAGGATCAAATGAGCTACCAAAGAAGTGGAAATTTGTAAGAAACCACCCAAAAAACCAAATCATTGGTGATCCCTCTAAAGGTGTAAGTACTCGTTCCAAACTTCTTGATTCTAATCTTGCCTTTGTCTCTCAAATTGAATCAAAATCAATTGATGAGGATTTGAGTGATGAGAGTTGGGTGATTACTATGCAAGAGGAACTCAACCAATTATGCATTAGAGAATGCGTGCTAGGGGTGTATGGAAAGGCATGATGGATGATTATGGACTTAGGCCCAATGTGATTGAGCATGCATGAATTTTGTTTTATGGCAAATAGGGTCTGCGTGTCCCTACCTCTCTTTTCTTTCTCATGTATTTCTTTTCTCATCTTACTCTCCTCAAATGTAAATTGAGGTTTTCTATTTTTAAATATGTAATTAGATTACATAGGATTAGGATATAATGGAGATGCAAAGGAGTTGGAAATAAAGAAGATGGTGCCATAAATAAGAAGATTTAGAAATAGGAATTTGATTTCTATTTTTGGGTTGTAATTCATGCATATACCTAGGTAAGACCTAGTCAATCTCTTTTTGGCTTAAGAGATTGATTTTGGTATGTCCATAATCATGCCATATAGTTAATGTAACTATCTTTATATATTCATGTGATGAATGTATGATATATAAATGCATGCAACAATAATATGATGAGACTAATCTAAATTAAAAAAAAAATCCCTCGTTAAATACACAATTATGTCTTACGCCTTCCATTAATGTGGGGAGAACCAGAGTTCGTCTAGAGTTAGAGTTGTTGAGTTGCCTCAAGCTCACTCTATAAGAATATATTCGAACCATTGAAATGA
>CATIWF010126372.1:0-26104 GCA_949630135.1 Balakata baccata
TTAAAATTTAAAAAATAATATATTGTATTACAATTTATTAATATAACAAGCTGAAATTTAAATTAATTAATAAAAATTACTATTGTATATCATTTTTTAAATTTTAGATTTGATAATATTATTAAGAAACAACACTTAAAAGACACGTATGACAAAAAAAAAAAAACTAATGAAGGAGATAATTTAAGAAAAGTGGACAAATTGAAAAAGTAGCATATGGTTTATGTTATTATTTTTTATTATTATTGACTGTTATATTTAACTATTTTGTTTATTTTATATTTTTAAAAAATATATTTTTTCTTTTTATATTTTTCTGATAAAAGTCGTATTCTCTCTTAAACGGTTAAACCATTACTAATTTCATATTTCAAAATTTGACTAGTTCTTAATTAGAAAAATTCGTTTAAGCAAAAGTAATTAGCTGGCGAAAGTTTGATATGAATAATTTGGACATCAGCCTACCACCGAAAAATCCGAAGTTCAAAATTTGGAACCATATTCTTTTATACATTATATAAGTAAACAATTTAATTAAAATTCTCTTTCGTATATAGTTTGAACTGCATCGTCATCATTTATTAATATTATTAAAATTTAGCACTTAAACCATATATTATATAGCTCATAATCCATTGACTTATTAATAATAAAAAAAACAATTTAGATAAAAAGAAAAATCACAGCAATAATATTTACCCAGTGAAATTAACACTTAATAGTTGTAATGATGTAGCATCAACATTTGCCGTGTTTGGGTCATTGGGTGAATAATTGGAGTTATATATGAAGGAATTATACATCATTACTTCCAAAAGATCCAAATCTGATAATGACCGGTATATAGATTAAATCGACTGTTTGTCTCGGCCAATATTATTAAATCCCATAAACTCTACCAAATTATGCTATATATATATATATATATATGACATCACTCGGATTGTAAAATTATGCCACTGATTATATACGATCCTTATTCATCAGCATCCCATTAGTTTACAAAATGCAACAGTGCCTGTAAAGATAATATTTTAATTATTGATTATATATAATAGAGGTGTTTATGGATTGGGTGAGTGCGAGTTAAACATAACATTCAATTCAATTCATAATTTGTAAATTGAAAATTTTTCTATCTGATCCAATTCACGAATATATAAAAACCAATTCAATCCAATATATAATTGTTTTTAATATTTTTTTAATAATAATATTAATGTCTTACTAATAAATATCTATAATGTCTCATAAATCTTTAGTTCACTATATAAAATACTTAATACCAAGTCATATTATAAAAATTACAATGTAAATTTTCCAAAAAAAAAATACAACAACAAATTATAATCAAATTACTCGACTCAAGATTAATAGCACTAAAAATTTAATATAAATGAGATTACAACCGTAGAATCTAAAACATATTTTTTAAAGTTGAATTAAATATAAAAAAAAGTAAAAATATCATTTACCTGTGTAATTTTTCAATATACATCATTTGTCGTCATAAATGTCATTTATCTTTTTAATAAATATTTAATATTTATAAATTTTACAATAATAATCTATATTTAATAATTTTTTAAATTGTTGTAGTAATTATATTAAAAATTCAAAAATATTATTTTAATTATATTTATAAATATAAGAATTATGCATTTATAAATAATTTATTAATTTTATAATTATAAAATATATTTTTATATAAATAAATATAAATTATCACTTTTACTTTTTTTTAATAAGATAATAATAAATATAAAAATATATTATGATATATTAGAATTTAGAAAAATTTATTATTCAAATTTTATATATACGGATTGTGCGAGCTGTGGATCGATTTGTAAATTTAGATATAAAAAATTCAATCAAATCCACAAAATGTGGTTTGAAAAAAAAAATACAAACCAATTCAATTTACTATATTTTTTAAATTATGGTTTGATTACTGGTTGGTTCGGATTGGTTCAGTTTGAGCGATTAGGCAGTTTGTGAACATTCCTACTATTAAAGAATAAAATAATAATAGTAAATTTTAACTAAGAATTTCCATATATCGCTTTTATAATTTCAGTAAATAAAGTGCATTTACTGTTTTTTATCAACAAAATAACTTTATTTTCTATGCTGGTGATCTAAAGAAATCATATGGATCAACCTAATTATTTATATTTATGCAATAGTGTAATATTACCATTGGCCTGACAATTGGATTGGAGCTAGATGAGTTCAATTTTAGATCAACTCAATTTGTTAAAACCCAAATTCAAATAATTTTTGTATTCGAATTAACTCATTTGAATTTTTTAACAAATTTCAAATCAAATTATTTGAAGGAATTCGAAACTGATAAAAAATTTATAAAGTATTAGATACCATTGTTGTGATAGTTATCTGCTATATTTTGTTCACCAAGCTGCCAACCACATATAGCCATTGTTGAATTAATGCATTTAGAACAAAGATTAGAGGTGACAACTGCTTAGGGTTTGGATAATATTTGTATTTATTCGGATCCGTAAGAAATTTTAATATGACCAACTCAACAAAATAGCAAAATACCACACTAGTCAAAATATATTCTTATAAGAGGAATGTTAGTTGTTCTAATACTTTTTTATCTTAATTTATCCAATTAATATAAAATATTTATATTTATAATATAAATTTAATAAAATAAGTGGATGAATACATATAGTATAAATATTTTATACTAATCGAAGTAAAAAGTGTTGGAAAAATAACATTAATTTCCCATAAATTTTTTTTCCACTGACAAAATCCCATAAACAGTCTCTTATTTAATGTCACAAAAACTCAATTGGTGGTTTAAACTAAGGACGGTTAATTACTCAGGTCTGACATTCAATATAACGTGTTTTTGAAAGGAAAGTGTGACGGAATAAGAGGAACGGTTATTCAACGGGAAAAGTCCGTTCAGCGCTTTTTATTGAAAAATAATATTTCTATCTGGCTTATCTCATCTATCTCCAACTCCTTCACTTGCTTTTATTCTGAAGAGTCGCACTTCTCAATTATTATTATATTATGGTATATATAGGTATGTATAACAGAAAATAATATATGAACAGTAAAATTTTATAGTTATGTTATTAAAATAGTAAATTGATGGAGATAAAAAATAATAAAACTTAATATGGGGATTAAATAAAAATGAAACTGTGCAAGGTTATATATATGATATATGTACAGTATATGTATTTAAGGTATATCAATCTTCTAATTCAACTATTTCAATTTACATTTATTTTATATTTATATATTTCAAATTCCCATTTTGTATTCTGCTTGTCATATGTTTATTAAATTTTTATTATTTAATTACTGATGGGGATAAAAATGAAAAAGCATATCATAGAGTGTACATAAATTGCAACTGCAAAAACGTTATATGTAAGACATATATAGAGTTTATTCTCCAAATTTTCTTGAAAATATATGAATTATAAAAATTATGAAATTATATATTTAAAATAACAAAAAATTTATTAACATATTGTTTTAATTTTTATATATTGTTTATATGTATGTTATATGCATACATGAATAATATTAAAGAGTTTCATAAATTAGAATATATTTTTCAACTACATTCAAATTTGAAAATAAAAAAATTACAAAGTATATGTGAATTATATGATAGTTATATATGCAGTATAAGTTTTATATATTATTAGTATAAGTTTTACATAATAATAATTATTTATATTATTATTATTATTATTATTTACTGATATCATTCTTAACTTTCATTTCTCTCATGATATGAGTACCTTATTTCAAAAACTGTCAACTCGAATATACACACATTAAAGTTTGAATCCCGTCCATATTTGAAAATCCAAAAAATATCAAGCATTAATAGAATAGTAATTGACAACTTCATTCCAACCATTATGAAACCATATTTTCCAGACAACATTTTCTAATTCCACCACCAAGATACGCCCACTTGGTGTAGTAAGTGTAGCAATAGTAGAAACATAAATGCTTGGTTATAAATTATATTTGAACATGAAATCTGTAAACTGGCAAACAACAATTGATTCATTTCAATATGGTTACATATTAAAGATCATTTTCATGACATTTCCACTTCAGCTAGAGATTTTCAAGTAGTGATTCTGATAAGAGACTATGCGTATGCACTCCTTCTATTAGGAGCGGTGAATCATCTGTTGGCTACCCAATTACCTTTGAATACCTCAAACTGTACCCAATCACTACCTTATGAGCAACCTTTGTGATGCAACAAGGAATTGAGTTAAAGCACATAATCAATATCTAAAATATTCTTGAGTATCTCAAATCTAAAGATACTTGTATCATTGTTATAATGAAATTATCATTGACATTTGAATAAACAATCCATATGATTATCTTATAGCAGGTCATCCAATATATTTAACTACTTTTAGCAAACATCTACATGTTAATTCTAAACATCTCATGCTCACAGTTTATGAGATCTATTGCTTGATTTAATCAAAGATTATAACATGTGTTAGCCTATCCATATCGACAATGTCTCATATTGTTGATCATATGACTAGAGATAATTTAGATACTAACATAATTACATATGATATGAATCTTATTATTATGATATCATCATAATTTTCTTAATGTCATATTTCATATCATTAACTTTCTGTTGACTCAAATGCTACATTGGATTAGATCCCAAAGATTTTGATGATTATAAAATCATGATATAATATTTAGAATTTTCTATTATATGACTTAAATTTCAAATTTAAAGATACAAGTGAAGAAGACATGTATTCCTCAATAAAAGAAGAATTGTAAAACAAGGTATATTAGGATTAGTGTGTAAAGTTAATTTGATGTATGTCAAAAATGAAGCTCAAAAATCTTAAGTTAAAAATGTTTTTTTAACTATTAGAAACCTAGTATTATAACAATATGTAATCATGATAGTTTTTTGCTACAAGATAAAAATAACGGTTAGTTTTTGAAAAAGTGATATGTTGTCTCTACTGGCTATTTTTTGTTCTAAAAACTATAAATACATGTTATAAAGATGATTTGGTTGTTGGAAAATCAAAATTTCACAAGAGAAAAGAACTTTACATTTCCTAAATCATTTTCCTTCCATTTGAATTTTATTCTTAGATATCATTCATTTTGGCTCTAGATTTCTTTGTAAAATTTGTGCTCTGAATTTGAGGGTGAATTCTTTGAGTCACAGTTTGTAAGTTTGGATAGAAAACTTGTTGTTGGGTTGTTTAGCTCCTTGGATATGAAAAGTTATTCGAGTGTTTTCAAGTTTTATTTTTTAAAAACTTGGGTTTGGATTTGAGAGCATAGACTTGAAAAGTCTAAGGATGTAATTGGTTAGATTTTTGCCATTGAAAAGAATCTTTATTGGAGAAAAAACTTTCAAGATTGTGTCTTGAAAAGTAAATATAGGTAAAAATATCGAACTACTATAAATTGAAGTTGTCAAATTATTCTCCATTCTTTTATATTCAAGTATAATATTCTGATTTACTAAAAATATTTGAAATCTAATTTTTAAGTAAAAAGGTAATTAGAAGTGTTTTTCTAAAAATCCATTTGTATTTGAATTTGTTTAAAGTTTTTGTTACAAATAAAAAAAGTAATTTATTTGTCAAAAACTTATTTTAAAGGTTGATTAATATTTTTGGTCATAAACTTTAGTTTTGTGAAAAGAAATTTTAAATCATTTTTGTGAATTTTTTCTGTCCAGAATTAGTATACCATTAGTATACTCTGAAAAATATAAGTCATTTTATAAAAATCATAAATTCTTAAAACCTCAATTCACCCTCCATCTTAAATTATTTCGAGACCTACACTTTAATTAATCAGTTTAAGATCTATATCAATTTATATGCAAATAAATATTAATATAATAAAAGAATATTATTATAAATATATATACGAAGTGTTGAGACGATTGTATTTTAGCACATTTTTACCAGAAAATTGGAGAAAGGGACAAAAGGTTTAAATTAATCAGACAGAAAGATAAATGATAATAGAATTAGAGGACTAGGTGGAAAGAAGGTTTTCATTAAGTGTACATGCAATGATACACATGGAAAGAAATGATCTCAATTTCTATTTAAATAGTCAATAAGTGATTCCTGGACATTATCAAAGATATGAAATTATTTGGTATATTTAGTCTATTTTATTATTTATAGGTTAATCCAATTATATAGTGACATCCATTTAATTATTTTATTTTTATTGATTAATATGAATACAATATACATATATACCGCTTTGTAATTAAATTAGTTTATAAATAATACGGTAAATTGAATCTATATAAAATTTTTTTATCAAAGAGAGCTTTCGGTTGAGATAAGGCTTATTAGAAGCTTGGGTCTTCACAAAAAAACTCTGCAAAATCAATTATTAACAAATAAAATTTTATTAAAAAATAATTTAGTGTTATGTTCTTACTAAATTTGTGAGATTCATATAAATTTTACCTTTTCATGTTTATTTGTTTACATTGTATGTTTATCATACTATATATAAAAGTGGGAATAAAGAAACATGTAAATTTATCGAAAAATCAATTTAATTGTATTAATTAATTGTATTATTTAATAATTTAACTTATTATTTAATAGTGTTAATAATTCATTAATTAGAAGTCCAATTATATTAGAACTAAATAACTATATTTTATATTTTTAAAAAATAAATATAATAAATATTTATTTACATATTTTTCTCTAAAAATAATTTTGAAATTAAAAAATTGTTCAAAATACACTTTTTTAAATGCAATGGCCAACGGAATTAAAATAATATTTATTATATTTGATTTTTTATAAAATTAAAAGGGTTAAAATATAAATAATATAAAATTGATTTTAAATTTTAAATAACACTAAAGTAATAAAAAATAATATTAATAATTAATAAAAATATAATAAATAAGAATATAATAAAATATAATATTACGGCAAGAAATTTTAGGACTTGATAACTATATTTTATATATAAAAAATGGATAGATAATATTAAAAAGAAAGAAAAATAATTTAATAAAAATATTAGGAAGGCACGATTAAAAAAATAAAAATAATATATTGTCATTTAAAGTACCATAATAATGGTTTTATTTACATATTAAATTTATATAATGGTAAGTTTAAAATAAATTATAACCATACATATAATGTATATGATAAGTTTCAAAATACTGAATACAATTTATATAAGTTAGTTGAAAAGTTATAATTTTTTAATAATTTTTATATAGTTCAGTAATTAATTTATTCTAATCATATACATAATCATCTAAGTTTTTAAAATTTATGTGCATAGTATAATATAATTTACTTATATATAAAATATAAGAATCAAAATTAACAATCATGAATATTTAAATTAAATGTAATTTAATTACATAATAATTAACATTAACTAAAATTAAATTGTTGTAAAAAATTATTATTATTATTTAATAATAATAAGTCAAATTATTAAAAATTATGCGTATTGCAAACATAATAAAAAAATAATTTATATAGTTCAATAATTAATTTATTTTAATCATATATATAATTAGTTTAGTTTTTTAAATTTACGTATATAGTATAATATAATTTACTTTTATAAAAAATAAAAAAATTAAATATAATTGACAACCATTAGTATTTAAATTAAAAATCATATGTATCGCATGTGAATGATTAATAATGTGAGAACAAGCAAAATAATTGTAAAATACTTACTGTCTTTATTTTTATATATGATTCTGAACAATGGACATAGTAATTTAGGGAGATGGACAAAATAAATGTAAAATAATTACTAACTCTATTTGATATAATAATGATTAATAATAAGGAGTGGTAATTCTAACCATACCCATTAACCCACCTATATCCACCCATTTAAATTAGGGTATGAATCATAAATAGATAGTTGACATATAAATGGTGTGAATGGAGGACAAGCAAAATAATTGTAAAGTACTTACTGCTTTTATTTTATATATGACTCTTAACAATGGACATAGTAATTTAAGGGAACGGGCAAAATAAATGTAAAATAATTACTACCTTTATTTTATATAAAAATAAAATAATGATTAATAATAAGGGGTGATAATTCTAACCATGCCCATTAACTGACCTATATCCATTCATTTTAATTAGAATATGAGTCATAAATAAATAGTTCAAATATAAATTGATCATAAATAGATTCAACCCATTTTAACCAACTAATATATGAGTGAGTTAGGGTTTGATATAAGTACATATTTAAATCCATATACGAACTAAAAAAAGTTTTTATTTTATTTTTTTACTCTAAATCTTTATTAAATTTCTTATAAAGGTTTTAGAAAAATTACTTAATATATTAATTATTTTTAGCCATTTTTTATATATTTACATAAAAAATTTCAACATTATTTTTTTTCTAAATTTTTTATTAATAAAAAATAAATTATATAATTTTATAGTTAATATATATTTATTACCATTTTTATTGGAAAAAAATTATTATTTTTATTATTAAAAAAATTAATTTTTGAAGTTTTCAATATATATTTTTTAAAAATATATACGTTTAAATTGTCACATCTGCTTATTTGGAGATCGATTGATGCATGCAAATCGAACTCAAATAATTCAAGATGACTGGAAAATTAGCGTATTGTGATCGAAACAGCACAAATACAATCATAGTCTAATTACAGATTCAAAAAAAGTAAATAATTAGTATACAAACTTATAACTTTAAGTTATTGAGTGAAACTGATAATAGAGGTAAAATCGTAAATTTATGATTTTTAGTCCAAATACCAAATTGTGAGCCAAGTATATTGAGACATAAAGCATATTAAGACAAGTTTGTAAGTAAAATTTTATGTTAAAATTCTTCCGTTTAAAATTTCAAATTGATAAAATAAAATTAAGGCCCGAATAAGTTTTAGATATATTGAAAAATGGGTGAGTTAGGATTAAATGGGTATAGATACCCATATGATAAATTAAATGGGTCATAAATGGGTAATGGGTTGTAAACAACCCAACTCATTTATACCCAATCCATACCCTTCCAACTCACCAATTTGTCACTCCTAATTAATAACGAATTCAATATCCAATAATCATTCGATAAATAAATTTACTAAAAAGTTAATATGATTATATTAGTTAATTGAACTAATTTTACCTTTTAATTTATTAGTAAATAGTATTAATAATTCATTAATTATAAATTCAATTCTATTAAGATTAGATAACTGACGTTAAAAAGAAAAAAATAATTTGATAAAAAAAATAATAGGAAGGTACATGGTAAAAAAAAATTATATTATTTTAAATATTTTAATATAAATTTAATATAAATATTATTTTAATTTTATTATTTTATATAGCATATATATTATTTTAAATATTTTTCTATTAAAATATTAAATATTTATGTTATTTGATTTTATTAATTTTATTACATATTAAATTAATTAATTTAAATATAAAAAGTAATAAAATAATAAAATAACTTAATAAGTAATAAAAAATAATAAAAAATGTGTTATAAGTAATAAATATGTATTAAACAATTAAGTTCTAAATGATGAATAATTATATTTATGATAATGAATGATCAAATTTAAAATGACGTATAATTAAAATATAAATATTGAATTTATAAGTGATGAATATGCGATGAATAATCAATTTCAAAACGATAAACAATTAAGTTGAGAATGATAAATAATATCAAGTTCAATATAACGAACAATCAAATTATAATCAATAAATCTATAAATTTATCACTATAATTCATTATACATAATTTTTTATTATAAGAATCGTAAATATATTTTATATATAACTCTTAATAATAGATAAATTAGTAATTTGATGAAATTTAAAATAAATAAAATATCATAATAAAATAAAACAAATGAATAAAAAATTATATAAAAAAAGTGATTAACAACGAGTCCAATATCTAATAACATTATTAAATATCAAAAAAATTGTCAATTTATATCTATTACTAATAAAATATATTGAATGAAAATATAATAAAAATTAATAAATAATGATATATCCTTCTTCAAATTTTAAAAAAAATGTCCATGATAAAATGAAAAAAATATGTAAATGTTTTTTTAAGAAAATTGTGAGTATTTTTTAAGTTTATTATTTGTAAATATTTTACATAATATAGTACTACAGTTTAGTTAATATCACATGAATTAATTTGGTTATAATAGATTATCATATATTTCTATAAAAATACAAATATAAATATGATAATTTTGGATCGATTAAATGATTTCATTGATTTTTTTTTTTTACCTTTTCTGTTATTGCCTTTAAAGATATGCTTTATATTATTATTTTTTAATTTATTATGCTATATTATTTACTCTATTTACTGTCTAAATTTTATATAAATCATGGTTACCTCATGTAATTAGACCAAGAATTGAATGTTGCAATTGGGCTTATCTTGGACCAATCTATATATGGAACTGATATATATTTTGGATTTATTGTTATCGGATATTTTTTATTTGCAAATAATATTAAAGATTTCAATAAGTATTTTTGTTTTGGCCTATTCAATTGAAATTATTTTGTGCAAAATAAATAAACCTTTAAATAGCAATACTTAAATAATAAATATAAAATATTCATGAGAAATGCTACTAAAATTTTTTCTAACTCTTTTTTGGATACTTATTGCACAATTAATCTACATTATCAAATTTAATTTATTAAATAAAGTAGCAAATTTTATAAATTAAAATTTTAATGAAGTCATTACCGATGTACTTGTAGCTAACAAATCTTCGAATGCAGGCTCCATCTTATATAATTTATAATTTTCTTGTTCAGATTTGAGGAGAGAGGCAGGATCTATTCAAAACAAGAAGTCGGAAGAATTGAGATCGGACCTGGTGGCCTTTTTTTCGCAGGTGATGGAACAGGAATGCTTGCTGTCTGGAAATTGGCAGAATCATGTGGAGTGGTTCTACAAGCAGCAACATAATATCGTTTAGTACCCGCCCTGTTAAATCAGGTCATGCTCTTGTGCCTTGTATTTAGGATTATTAGGGGGAGGAGGAAGGGAATGCAAAAATGTTTCTCTTCATGTTGACCCCACGCGCATCATAATTTTCTGCTGGGGTTCTGGTTTTGTTGCATTACAATTTTGACACTCTCAAGGTCAAGGAGAAAGTGTATATTTATGATCCCCTCATATTCAATGGAAATCCTTTCCTTTTCATTGTGGTTGTTGCGTATGAGTGCCCTTTTTCCTTATCAATTTACAATTTCCCTGGTTTGTGGACTGCTGGCTGCTGATCACAGTCAAACCCACCACTAACTGAGAAGCAGTCTTTCGAGGTGGCTAATTATAATTGATAAGTAGCAATTCATAAGTATGGTAAGACTGGCAGCGCAATTAAAATTTTAAAGGAAGAAATTTCAAACTAAAATTACGATAACTGTAAGCCGTTTTGAAAATAATAGAGTCGTTGATAAAATTTTGTGTTCTATTTCATTTACTGTTGCTGGATTTATTTCGAAATTTTAACTATATGCTAAGAAAATAATTGAGTAATTATTGAAAACAGAAATGGAAAAGTATATATCCTGGCTGTCAATGTATTAGTAATTAATAGAGTCGTTGATAAAATTTTGTGTTCTATTTCATTTACTGTTGCTGGATTTATTTCGAAATTTTAATCATATGTTAAGAAAATAATTGAGTAATTATTGAAAACAGAAATGGAAAAATATATATCATGGCTGTCAATGTATTAGTAATTAGGTACGAAGACATATATCTGATTCACCTAATCCCATCAAACATAAAATTCGTGAAGTATAAAATGGAAACTTTCATCATATTGTCATATACTTGGCAAGTAGTGACTAATTTGTCCATAAATTTATTTACGGATCGAATTTAGGCAAACAAACATCCATTTATAAAATCAGGCACAGATTACCTATTATTTATGTACCTACGTTCTTGTCTCCTTCACTGCTTTAATATCTTCCATTCAGTTCACAAAGAAAAGGAGGAAAAAGAAAAAACTTCAATCTCTTCCATGAAAATCATGCAAGCCATTGCCTGTTTACATCCACAAACCTTTCTTGTCACCGTCATGTTGATTTATCTAACCTTCCTTTCGCATTTAGAAGCTAGGAGTGGTGGCTTTAGTGTTGATCTAATCCATAGAAACTCTCCCTTGTCTCCATTATACAATACTCATCACCACGAAACTCCATTAACCCATTTTAAGACTGGATTTCAACGAGCCATTTCGAGAGTAAATTGGCTGAGAATCAATCAAAACAATCCTCAATCAGAAGTCTTCCCTGATAATGGAGAGCATATCATGAAATTCTCTATTGGCACTCCTCCAATGGATATTTATGGTATTGTTGACACAGGCAGTGACCTTTTTTGGACACAATGCCAACCTTGTGAACAATGCTATAAGCAAATAAATCCTATTTATAATCCCAAATCATCCTCTACATATGCTGATATAAATTGTAATTCTGCCGAGTGTCATCTACTAGACACAGTCTCTTGCTCAACTACATCTCTTTGTAACTACACCTATGGCTATGGAAGTGGTGCCTTAACTAAAGGTGTTCTTGCAAAGGAAACCATCACCTTCAATGGAGGAAGGCAGTCTGTTTCTTTCAACAATGTAATTTTTGGGTGTGGACATAATAATACTGGTGGGTTTAATGAGAATGAAATGGGTTTGGTTGGATTAGGAGGTAGGGAATTATCATTAACATCTCAAATCGGCTCTTCATTAGGTAGCAGAAAATTCTCTTATTGTTTAGTGCCATTTCATACAGACCCTAAAATTACAAGTAGGATGCATTTTGGTAGTGATAGTGAAGTCATAGGTGAAGGTGTAGTTTCAACTCCTTTGGTTCAAAAAGAAGACAAGACACCCTATTTTGTCACATTGACAGGAATAAGTGTTGGACAGAAATTCTTGCCCTATAATTCTTCATCAACAGAAGTTGCAGAAGGGAATGTGTTCATCGATTCAGGTGTACCGCCAATTCTTTTACCTACTGATTTCTATAACAGATTAGAGGAGGAAGTAAAGAACTCTATTGAAATGACACCATATCAAGATCCAGACTTAGGGACACAACTTTGCTATAGAAGCAACAAGATTATTGATGCACCAATTTTGTTGGTTCAATTTGGTAGTGGTGGTCAAATTCCTTTAGTGCCTAGCAGCACGTTCATTTCCCCAAAGGAGGATGTTTTCTGCTTTGCTATGGCCCCTACTGATGCTGATATTGGTATTTTTGGTAACTTTGCTCAAAGCAATTTCAGGATTGGATTTGACCTTGACAGGCAGATCGTTTCTTTTAAGCAGGATGATTGTACTAATGATTAGTATTTGTCGCAGCCTGTCAAAGCAACGATCCAAACTAAAAGCTCCAATCAAAGCATCTATAAGAGTATGACTTAGTTTTATTATTCAACTCTCACATGCTTTAAGTCATAATTAGTCGGTACAAATTCACGGATTTTTCTCTAAACTCTAAACTGGGAACATAAATAATTCATTCCATCAAATGGGTATAAAAGTAAAACTCATATGTATTGAAAGCACAAACTAGCAAAATCATATTTACTAAAATTTAATCAATTGTTTAGCATAATAACTTATGCAACATAGAATAGGTGAGAAACGTGAATAATGGAATGAAATGAGGGTTTATAGTTCTCCGCGTGCAAACTGGGTTCATTAAGATGGATCATGGCATGTAAAAGGTGTGTGGCTCTCCCTACCAATGCCAGTAGATGGTTATCTGGTCAAGATTTTATGTCCACAAACTTCAACAAGAGTAAGAGCTAGTCAATCATCATTATTACTGTACATGAATTTAAATAACTAAAACTCTCAAACCAACATTGAAATTCCTCATGTCCAAAGCATAACAATTCCATCAGCCGTTGTTGCAGGTACCTCTGCCACCTTTAGAAGGACAAATTTGGTACTCTCATTTTTCATTTTTGAGTACCGAATTCTTGGTATGAAATACATAATATTTATATCTCTTTTTTCATTATGATATTTAATACTGAAAAACATATTTAGAAGTTATCAGGTGCAGAGTATACGTTTACATACCATTTCGCTTAAAAGACCAAATTTAGCTGTCAAATGTCTTGGTGCTGTTAGAGTTTCAAAAGCGCCCTTCTTTTTGTTGCAAATGCTCCTGAGAGTGGTAGATTGTTCGTTGTCAAGGAGGACAACAGAGGTCTGAGTGAACCTGATCACTTCAGTATTGTAATTGCCATCTTCACTTGCTTCACCTCCTATAGCTTCCATGTTATCACAATCTTCCACCTCCATTTCTTGAAGCTGCATTTCAAACATTTGGCAAAGAAAAATGAGAAGAGAATTGGCTCAATTGAGGGGAGTCACTAATTTTTGATATTCATAGTTTGCTAAAAGACCTGTTGCAATTTGACAGTCGCAAATCTTCTCCGAGATGCAGAATTTATCCAATACCATCTCTTAAGATTGGAGAGGAATGACACCAAGCCCACATTGTTGAGTTGATGATATGTTGAATGTCATGATTATTTTGAATGTGGTGACGCATCAATTGTGGAAAGCCTTCTCCATCTAGATCATACAGCAATATACGAAATAATCCTCTAACATCACCTAGATGTAGTTCTTCAGTCCCTCTCAACATTTCTTTAAGCCCATGCTTAAGGTTACATAATACATATCCTAGTTCCGTTGATCGCTATGAATGCAACCCTTTGGACAAAGGCTATTTGAGATTTTCTTGGCAAACATTACCCTTCTGCATTCCATCCCACAAATTTTTACATTGTACCATTTTTGATAAGACATTTGCAGCAATAACTTTGAGTTTAGTAATATTGCTCAAATCTAATAACTTTAGCCGACTTTAAGTACTCAATTTCAACAGGCAACTCAACAATATAAGATATTACAAAACTAAGCGTTAACCACAAATTTTCTATTCTCTTCAAAATAAATAAATTTAGGATTTCTAGGCTAAAACTTTTCAATGAAGGCATAGGAGGGCTGAGAAACTCGTCATTCACAAGTTTATTCCTAAGCTGATAGCCATACTTCCAGATCCTGATGTCACTTATTTGCAGATCTGGGCTTACGAGATAGGCATACTCCCTCGCCTTTTGCTGGTCCAAAGATGGTGTGTATCTGACATCTGAATTCTGCTAATTTTGAGGAACGATTGCAGCTGCGAATTCCCTACAACATTCCGTGGGAATTGAATACCATTTAATTTCTCAGCATATCTACTTTTATCCCAGCATATGCACATCCCGTCTTCAAATTGGGACACAATCCAATTGAAAAAAAACAAAAATCAATCATCAACAACCAACAGCTTCAACTTCTCCTTCCCAGCATTCTTGGCTCTTTTTCTCCTCCTCATTGCTGCCTTTTGTTTAGATTCCTCATCATTGTCATCATCAGACCATACCTCATTTTTGTTTTGCAATTTCATAAAAGAACAATGCAATAGCATATCTATATCTTTCACGTTCAATATTCAAATTATTTGGAATATCCTTCCCAAATCTCCGTTTTCATGCCAGCAGATGCACTTTCAGAGTCTTCAAATTGGGACACAATACAAATGAAGCTTTCCCACACCACCCATACCATACCATACCATACCATACCATACATTTCCTCTTAGCTTGCTCTTTGCTTTGAATAAGTTCTGGGCCTTTTGATTTCCAATCTCCGCACTGCTCAGCCACTTGGCGACATTCTGATAGATCTGTGATCCGTTCCCCTTCTCTTTTAGCATAAAAGGAGAAGAATTTCATCCAAAACCATTTTGAATGGCTCCACAAAGACACGGAATGTAGCTCAAAGACAGTTACAAAGTGAAAAGCAAGTAAATCAGAGATAGGGAATAGAGAAAAGAGATATCTCGAAGGAGAGCTGAAGGAAATAGAAATAAAAAGCAAGAAAAAAAAAACAAAAACACTGATAACAACAAACAGATCAGATTTGACGACAGACGAAATAGCAACAGAGATTTTTCTAGTCCTAAGTGAAGATTCGTAAAGGTAATGAAAACAGTCACAGTAAGAAGAATCAGACCAAAAAAAAAAAAAAAGACGCAGCCAGAAGAAACAGAGTAGTGGGGTCTTTCGAGAACAATCTTTGTTTGTATTAGCACACAGTGAGCCCCTGAACGCCATGGCATTGGGAGCTAAATTTCGGCCTAAAATATTTAGATCAAAGGCTTCACACGCACTGATTAAATGGCCCAACATAAAGAATTAATACTATGTATTAAAGCTACAAGCTCAAAGAACAGTAAAGCAGGAGGTGGCTGGAATCTGGCCTGATGTTGCTGATTCACCCCTTATGAACAGAAAAGCAGATGAGGAACTTCAGTTGGAGGCAGGGACGGTGCTGAAATCAGGAGGTGTCACTGGACAAGTAAAGAGTCGCCAGATCAATCATCAAGCAAATCAATAAAGAAAATCTGAAAATGCAATCCAAACATAACAGAATTCAGCGCCCTTAAAATCTAAACTCTGAAACCCGAAATCAACAACTAACGTCGGAGACAAATTCTTGCCTTAAAATTCTTCGCCTACGGCATCAGATGGGACTGTGCTTATGGATTCCAACTCTTGTTCTACATGTTTTTAACAGATTAGTAGAGGAAGTGATTACTACGACGTCGTATCAGTACTCAAGCGGGTACAGAATTTTACTGTAAAGGCTGTGTACTGTGGAAGCGGAAGCGCCCATTTTGTATGTTGCCTGCTGCCCACCAAAGCAATCAGAGGAAATAGAAGCTCCTATGCATAGCATCAAAACCAGTATGACTTTATTCCTCAAAAAGAAAAAATAAAATAAAATTGACTTACTAGTTTTATTTATAAAAAAAATGGATTTTTTTTTATATGGATTTTGTGGCATGTGAAAGAAGGCGTGTGGCTTTCCCTACCAATGCCACTAGAAGGCTATCCACTCAAATATTTTCCATCCACAAAACTTCACTACTATATTGTTGCACATGACTTGACTGGAATTCTTTAACAAGATTGAGATTCCTCTGTTTCCAAAGCATAAACAATGTCATCAGCGGTGGTTGCAGGTTCCTCTGCCACCTTCACCCGGAATCGCTCCATCAAAACACTTCAATGCCCATCTGCAAAATCAATAGTATCCTCTCAATGCCAGGTTTATCTTCTTCGTCGAGCTCCCTTTTTAAAAATAAAAAAATGTTTTTGTGGGAATTTAAAGGCATTAATAGATAAAATTTTTCATCTTTTCTTTTTCTATGTACAGAAAACCTCCTTTCAAGGACTATCACTTAGAGATGCCAAAAAGGTTTCCTCAGAAATCTTCCTAGCTGAGAAGAAGAATAATCTGACAAATTTAAGAAGAGGGCTTCAGATCGCTGCAAGAACAGCTGGAGCTTCAAAGACAATTGAGGCTGAGGTTGACAAGCCATTAGGCCTCACTTTGGGTCAAAAGTCTGGTGGAGGCGTCGTCATCACTGTGAGTCTCATTTTCTAGGTATTTTCGGGTTTTTTCTCTTCGTAAGAAAAAAATTGAGATTGGTTGTAAAAATTGTAGCTTTGTTGAGTTATTTAGGCTGTAGAAGGAGGTGGGAATGCAGCTAAAGCAGGGCTGAAAGCAGGGGATCAGGTGCTTTACACCAGTAGCTTCTTTGGGGATGAGCTCTGGCCTGCTGATAAGCTGGGATTTACTAAAACTGCAATCCAAGCAAAGCCCGATTCTATCTACTTTGTTGTTAGCAGGTTCGCTTTCCTTCAATTACCTGATCAAATTAATTTCTGCTGATTTCAAATTACTTAGTGTAATACAAGATTAAGTACCAAATGGGTTCAACACCCACATCTTTCAATCCTTCTTTAGCAAAACTTATTGAGATCAAGTAGTAATTGTGTAGTTATTGCCAATATATGGCAATATTAGTGATTTGGTGGATGCTTTTATAGCTTCTTACAGTTGATGAATATGAATTCCTATGCAGAGGAGCAGAAGTAGATGTTAAAAGACTACCAAAGCGTCCGGCTCCTCCCCGCTTTGGGAGGAAGTTGACTGAAGCTCAGAAGGCAAGATTTTGTAGTTAAATGGATAGATTCTCTATGATTCTTTGGATAATGAAATCATGTGTTCTTCAATTTTTTTGCAGGCAAGAGCTACCCACATATGCCTTGACTGTGGATACATATATACTTTACAGAAACCTTTTGATGAACAGGCAAGACTATGATCTATCTCCTATTGTTTAGCTCAAATGACTTTCCTTCCTCTGGCCAATCAAATGATATATGCTAAAGCATCTGCTTAATTACTATGATCTCTTTTATAATTTTGTTTTTCCTGCTGTGTTTTTGTGCAGCCGGAAATATATGAATGCCCACAATGTAAAGCACCAAAGAAGAGGTTTGCTAGATATGATGTGAATACCGGAAAAGCCATTGGCGGTGGCTTGCCTCCAATCGGAGTTATTATTGGCCTGGTGGCTGGTATTGGTGCAGTTGGTGCATTGCTTGTTTATGGTCTTCAATGAGGGCAGCAGTTGCAGCTGGTTAATTATTTATTGATCTCATAATACCATCATGTTAAGATAATGTTATGCAAAACACATATCCAGCCAGCTATATGTAATTGCTCATTTTTTTTCATTTATTTATTCTTTATATTTTATTTTTGTAGCACTTAATATTTCAAAAACACATTAATATTAATTTGGAAAAAAATTCGGATCATAGTTAAGAAAAAAATATGAAAAAATTAAAAAAAAAATATATATATATAATATATGACTTTTAATATTTAAGATAAATATACGTATTCGTTCCAAATATTAGTCGCATTACTATAACTCTATATTTAGCTCAAACATTAGTTGGTTAATTAAGACAAAACAAAATAATAAAAAAATTATATAAAAACTAAATATTGGATTCTATATTTAATAATTTTTTTTGACAAGGAAAAAATATATACTAAAAGGTTAAAGAATTGACAAATTATTATTATTATTAGGATATTACTGTAAAAAATATATAGTTATATATATGTTTAATCTATGATTGAATTTGTTGGTAAATAAATTTATGGACTTACAGATTAAGGAAATAAATAAATAAAAAATTCCATGCGAGTCAAAGCTACATGACATTGGCATTTTGTGTATTCCAGGTTTTCCACCATCATTTTTGGACGGACATCATGATTTGCACTCACACCATCTACAGTACATCGCCAACTTTACGTTTCCTCTTCAGACAGAGGCATATCTTTACTGAGAAAGAGAGACTCAATTCCACAGAGAGAGAGAGAGAGAAACTCTGTTCGTCGAGAGACATAGAGAGCGATATGGAAAGAAAGGCCCTGGTGAAATGTTGTGTTGTGGGTTTCTTGGGTCTATTATCAGCTGCTACAGGATTTGGTGCAGAGGCCACCAGGATTAAGGTACTTCCTCTCTCTAAAAATTTAAAATCCTTTTGGCTTTTGCTATTATTTTATCCTCTCATTCTCTTTAACCTTCATTTTAATGGCTTTCTCTGATTCTCCACCGAGCTGGGCTCTTCTTTTTGTTGTTCTTACTTGCCTTAATTAATCCTTTTTTTGGTTGCTTTCATCGAAAACATCTCACAGAAAATTAACATGTTGATTAAGGAGATAAGTCCCTTGTGTTTACCATAACCAGAGAATAGGTTTAGGCAGTAAGGTGTTGGGCTCAAGTGTTGGTCAAGAGAAGAAAAGGATGGAGCATAAATCAATTCTTATTAGATACTACAAAAGAAGAAATCAGACCTTTTATTAAATCTTTAATTGCTGTGCTATTGGTCTAAAAGAGAGTTATTTCACTGCTTTTCTCGGATGCATGGCCTGAAGATTTGTCAAATTAAGCTGACGCTCCTATTAGTTACATTTCCTTTGACTAACTTGATGACCAATTGCTTTGTTTAGTTCCATCAAAGCTTCTTTCTACTCGCGTGATTTTCATTTCTCATGCAAGATGTTACAATCTTGCTCCTTTATTGTGGTTGGGTAGACTTTTGGTTTATGAAGTAAATACATTTTTCTGCGTTCTGTTTGGACTCTGATACCTTATGGGTTTATCTCACAAGCTGCAGTTATCAATCAGATTCACATTGGCATGACTGGAGATTATCAATTAGTAGATCTGGGGATTTTTTCTTTTCATTGTAATTTTCGGAATTTTTTGTTTCTAATATCATATTTGTACCGTTTTGTCGCAAGCATAATACAAATTGGACTGGATTTCTCAATGATGTCGTCAAGTCATCATGATGATTGCTGCCGTACATTAGATAATTGCATACAATTCTGCCATATTTACATGACATGATAATAGAGAAGTGAGCGTGGAGCACAAGGTGGTATAATTGTATGTGTGCACACATGTAAATTCCTTTTTTTTCTTTTCTCTTTTTGATACCTATTTGTCTACTGATTAATTAATTTAGAGACATATTCTCCCAAGTGCTATATAAAGTGAGATATCTTAGAAGTCAGCGGCGTACGCTGTTAATTACAATGATTGGAATGATTTTCTTTCTTTGTGAATTCAATCTGAATTATATGACAACGCATGGCGCACTTGTTCTTCACCAACTGTCTATGTTATTTTATGAATTAGACTGCTGTTTATACACTTTTTTAAGTTGAGAATATCATATATTTTGTCTTTCAGGGAGGGTTATGGTTTTATTGTTTCATTTATTCTTATCCCACCACTAGCCATTAACCATGATTTTTTTTTTAATTCATAATTGGGGTGTGCCCAAGAAGAAATGAAAGAGTGGTAATATTATTTAATTTTTGGTTGATAAGTTCATGGATTACTTTAGTGAAAAAGGCTCAGGTCTCCTTCACCATGTGTGATCTTATACACTGTTACTGATCTCTATATCTTAATTACTAGGGCTACTGTTAAATGGTGCAAAAATGTTACAGCTGTAAAATAGCTTGCTTCGTTTCTGATAGTATTTCCTTACTCTTTTTGTAATCCTGCAGGGTACTGAGGTTCAGTTCACATCTGCTACTCAATGTATATATCCTCGGAGCCCTGCTATGGCTCTTGGTTTAACTTCTGCTGTGGCACTTATGATAGCTCAAGTAATTATTAATGTTGCAACTAGTTGTATTTGTTGTAAAAGAAGCCCTCCTCTTCCTTCGAACTCAAATTGGACAATAGCATTAGTCTGTTTTGTTGTTTCCTGGTAATTCTCACTTATCACTTGCTTCTAAAATTTTGTTCTAGGTTTATTTATTGTTTTTGGAGCTGACAGTTACAACTCACAAAGGACTATTCCCTTTATAAATGCCTTAGACTTCTAATCTAATTTGATGCTTTTAATGTAATTTCAAAAGCGTAAAGACTCTGAGCTAAATGCAGTGGATGTCTTTGATACCTTGATAGCATTGAGCATCATCTAAATCATATTTCTAAAACACATCCTTAGCTGCCAAGTTCCAACTATGTCCTCTCATATTTTAATATTATATTTATGTAAAGACTTTCACGCGATAGTGCAATGTTGCTCATATCTTCTCAAATATGTCAGAAGTATATGATAAAGACCTCATCATAATGTTTGAAAAAATTCTGTTAGATAAACTCTCTGTGCAGTTATTTAAATTGAGAAGATATACAAAATGGTTCTAAATGCCTGCGAGATGCCTAGAATAGCTTGTGATGCTGTTTTAGGAACTGGTTGGCAATCTTGGTCTAACACTCAAGTTAATTGGGATTTTTTTTTTCGGAATCTGTTTTTTCTTCCTCAGAAATATATAGATATTAGGACTTAGGAGGATGTTTTTGTGGGCCTGAACTTATGTGGTTGAAGTTTTAATTCAGTTCCTCTTTAACTTCCAACGAAAGATAGAGGGGGAGAGAGGAGAAAAACAATAGTCTTGGAATTATGCATCATTTTGACATAAAATAATCTCTACCCCCGAACTCATTTTCATTTGCAAAGCTGCACAAGTGTTTTCATGAACGATTGGTGTCTTTGCTAGAGAACTAATTGATCTCTCAGTGATTTGATTATACATACAGGTTCACATTTGTGATAGCTTTTTTTCTGTTGCTAACTGGTGCTGCACTCAATGATCAACATGGTGAGCAGAGCATGTACTTTGGCAATTACTACTGCTATGTTGTGAAACCAGGAGTCTTTGCTGGGGGTGGCGTCTTGGCCCTTGCAAGCATCATTCTGGGAATTCTCTATTATCTCACCATAAACTCATCAAAGATTATTAATAACAGTCCATGGGGCAACTCTTCTCTTCCTAGTTCGAGTGGAATTGCAATGGGACAACCTCAGATCACACCACAGAGCATTCAAGATCCTGTTTTCGTACATGAAGATACTTATATGAGACGGCAATTCACTTGATTGGTAAATTTCTCTAACTACTTGGATTGCACTGCTAAATGTGGATGATAAACATGCACTTATTAGCCATAAAGCTTCTTATAGGCAGCCGGACACTTTGGGAAAAGATGGTTTTTGGTGGGTAGAATCATAGTTTTTTTTTTTTTTTTTGGGTGGCATTGGTGTATTCACCTCTGTTTATTCCTTCATCATATGAGACTGCATTACAAATTGTGTATGCATATATACACCTTGGAGGATTATTTTGCAGTCTGTTGGGAGAAAATGTTAGGCCCTTTATGATTGTGATTCAAGTGCACAAAGAAAAGGGATTGTGGATTCAACATGGACTATGGTAATACTATACTAATATATCTGCCACTATATGTTGTGTATAAATGAAACCATGTTGTGGGAGCTGGAATTCTCAGTAATGAAATGGTAAGTGTTTTAAAGAGCTAGAATTCTTAGTAGTCCCTTAGTTCAGGGCTCAAATGAACCTGATCCTAATGATAACAGGTTCATGTGACATTCCTGAGCTGTGTGATGCCATTGCGCACCTTCTGCAAAAGTTTCATGGACATATTTTGCCTTCAACGTCTACTTTGTTATGTTTCTAAACTCGGGTCTGGATTTCAAACGGCACTCATGATTCAAGACTCAATCTCATTTGACTGCTTGTAAAAGAATTTTTTTTTTTTTTGAAAAAAAAAAAGAAAAAGAAAGAAAGAATGTGGGCATGTTCATATTCATATACCAGCATTTTTTTTTTTATGCATACCAGCATATGTTAATATTCAAGTGGGATTTCGGGACAATATTGGAAATACAGAAATAGTGTTTTTTTTTTGTTCTCTAATTGTCAAATTCCGATAATTATTTAATTGAATTGGTTAATAATTAGTTCTCACAATAATATTTTTTTAAAATTATATTATTAATATAATTCTTTTTTTTTTTTGAAAAATTATTGATGCAAAATAAAATTGAATTCTTAAAAAAATATAATAGAAAGACGCATAAAGTTTAGTTCAAGTGATAAAAGCGTTTGCTCTTGAAAAAATGAGATTTTGAGTTCAAATCTTTTCTTCGATACTAAATGTGATTTTGCTTTCATAGCGAATGCAAACATATGGATATTTCATATTGTGTAATTCACAGTCTACTTATTTGTGAGGTGTTCTTTCTCCTTATAATAATAATAATAATAATAGAACTCGAGAAACTGGGCTATTATTATGGGAAATGAACACAACTAATATTCCTTCATGATGGCCAGCAACAAAAGTGACAATTGTTATGTTATGCACCCGGTCCATAGAATATTATAGACCAAAAATTCATCACGTGTAAAAGGCAGTAACAATTTTGTAAATAAAATAAATTTACACAGCTATCAAATAAACGATAACAATTTTATAAATATTTATTATTTGTTTTGTAGCTATGTTCATTAGTTCTTGAAAAATGTTTATTTATTTATTACCGAAAGATTTGAATAAATAAAAAGTTTATTAGTTTATTATTATAAGTTCATTTTGTTTTAATGCTATATATTTTTTAGAAATATAATAAAAAATTCATTAGTTTTTTTGAAAAGTATTCATTTGTTTATTACTAAAATGTTCATTTCGAATAAAGTAAGTAACTACATGTTCATTTTGTTTCAAGACTCTAGATTTATTGGTAATGAAGTAAAATGTTCATTAGCTTATTAGTAAAAGGTTAATTTCTTATATTAATACAAGTCTATTTTATTTGTAAGTATAAATTCATTTACTCATCTTTAAATAAACTCAAAACATAATAAAAAATGAAACAAAATATACCGAAAAAACAATAAATTGAGACAAATCGCATATAAGAATGCAAAAAAACGTAAAATAATTGTTGATTTTATTTTAAAATAAAATAAATATTTATTAATAAAATAATAAATTTTTTACTTTTTTATAATAAACTAATAAATTTATATTAACAAATAAATAAATATGTATAAGTTTACCTGGTCCACAATATAATTTGGGCAAAAGTGAGGGCATTGTGGTCAATCTAATTTACAACGGCTCTTTCATAAACATAGGTAGCCGTTGCCGCTCTTCCAAAATCCAGATATTCATTTTTCCTTTTATTTATAATTTACAGATCTCGACAGCGAACAGATAAAAAAAAAGCCAAACGAATAAAAAACCCTAAGATCAATTCCAGTCAGTATATAAACTCATCCATCAAATTCTAGTGCACAATCAAGCAATCTCTCCCTCTCTCAAATCTGAATCAAAGCTCTGAAAGCGCCGTCTCACATTCTCCCTCTCTTTCTTCTTCTCTTACTCTTTATTTTTATGTTTTGATTTTCCTTTATCTAATAATCCTCTTCTTTTTTGCAGGGTTTTATTTCTTGAGTTTTGTTCAATAATTATTTTCGTACATCTATCTGTTAATTGTATATTACCTATCTATTTTTGTTATCTAGTATTAACACAATGGATGCAGGATCAGTGAACTCTTCTTCTTCTAACTTGAAAGCATATTCTAGATTCCCACTTCAAGAACAGCTTATTCAGAGAAGGAATTCTAAAGAAAACGTATGATTTTTTTATTTATGAGTTTCTAAATTAGTCTAGGATCTAAAATTATGGGTGCTCATATAAAAGTTGTTGCTTATTGGGATTTCTAATTCATATTAACATACGAATGTAACAGTTGGATAGATTTATACCAAATCGGTCGGCGATGGATATGGATTATGCACATTACATGCTAACTGAAGGTAAGAAAGGTAAGGAAAACCCAGCAGCTAGCTCACCATCAAGAGAGGCTTACAGGAAGCAGCTAGCAGAATCTTTGAACATGAACCGGACTCGAATTCTAGCTTTCAAGAACAAACCTCCTGCTCCTGTTGAATTGATCCCTCAGGAACACACTTCCTCAGCGACCCTCCAGGGCAAACCTTCCAAGCCTCGCCGACACATTCCTCAGGTATTATATCCAATCAAGCTTGTTATGATAATAGTAGTAGAAGTTGAATTGGCGAATAGTGATGCTGATACATCAGTTTCTGTATTGATCTAGACTTCCGAGAGGACATTGGATGCGCCTGACCTTGTGGATGATTTCTACCTGAACTTGCTTGATTGGGGCAGCAGCAATGTTCTAGCCATAACTCTAGGAAGTACAGTATATTTGTGGGATGCTTCTGATGGTTCCACCTCTGAACTTGTGACAATTGATGATGAAGTTGGTCCTGTTACCAGTGTCAATTGGGCTCCAGATGGACGCCATATTGCCATTGGCTTGAACAATTCTGAAGTACAATTATGGGATTCTGCCGCTAACAGACAGGTCTGTTATATTCTCAGAATTGATTAATGTTATATTTCTTGGCCTTCTTTTTCCTTTGAGCATCTCAAATTATTGTTTGTTTTGCAGCTAAGAACATTGAGAGGTGGCCACAGATCAAGAGTTGGAGCATTGGCCTGGAATAACCATATCCTTACTACTGGAGGAATGGATGGTCAAATAATTAACAATGATGTGAGAATTAGATCACACATTGTTGAGACCTATAGAGGGCACCAACAAGAGGTTTGTGGGCTCAAATGGTCAGCTT